>VZRQ01011008.1:305578-326871 GCA_013397975.1 Machaerirhynchus nigripectus
TTGGGCCCCTCATGACAAGAAAGACATTGAGGTGCTTGAGCAAGTCCAGGGAAAGGCAACAGAGATGGGCAAGGGTCTGGAGAACAAACCTGATGAAGAATAGCTGAGGGAACTGCATGTGTTCAGCCTGGAAAAAAAGAAGCTCGGGGGAATCTTCTCACTCTCTACAANCTCATACTTTAGTATTTAGTCCATTTGCATAGTGGGGTTAATTCTCCTATTACAGATTCAGGTAATGAAGTCATTTACCCCCAGTTTGCTCCCCCCATAACCCACTGTTTACATTTCTCAGGGCCTGAGACAGTAAGTTGTCCTTGAGTTTCAGGCCTAGAGAGCATTTGTTTGACTGAACAAAAATGAGAGAACAGTAGCTAACAGGCTATGTGGAGTTTCTAGAATTATATACTAAAATATTACAGGATATGAAAAATATAAAAGCTAAAATCCTAAAGCATAACCAGGTAGCAGGTGATCAAACAAGAAGAAACAATCTCAAGCAAAGGCACAGGAAGTTTAGTTTGGATTTTAGGAAAAATTTCCTCACCAAAACAGTAGGAAAGTCCTGGCACAGGCTGCCCAGGGCCATCGTGGAGGCACCATCCCCAGAAAGTCTTCAAAAAGCTGTGTGGATGTAGTGCTTAAGAACACGGTTCAGTGATGAGCTTGAAAGTGCTGGGTTGATGTTTGGACTTGATGATCTTAGAGGTCTTTTCCAACCCAGATGATTCTGTGATTCTATGAGTTTGCTAAGGAGTTTGTCACAAACAGTTTTGTGGGTACAACTCCACTGCAGACTGCTAACACTTCATTACAAGTGGCTCTGCCCTCCTTGTAATGCCATTTAAAGTCAGCCTGAAAAGGAGCGCCTGCCTGCGATGTCTTGTCCTGCTTGCCACTGAATTTGCTTTAAGCAAGCTGGCAATGACTGTCACATAAATCCCATTTGCCAAGCACAAGGCAACAAGTTTGAGATCACTTGGAGCTTTGGCACAGAGCTGAGTATTCTTCCAGCCTATCCTCTGACATCTCTCAAAACTGCGGCCAAGGGTGCCAGAGGATTTACCTGAGAAACAAGAGCAGCATCAGGACAGAGTAGTACCAGACGTGTCCTGGAAGGCCTTGAACTTTTGGAAAAGTGAGAAACATTGAGAACAAGGAATAGCAAATTAATATGAGATCCTATAGGCAGATAAAGAGTCTGTGAGGCCTCATGGAACTTCAGCCGGTTTAGAGAACCTCTCCAACTTCTGGGTATTCACCTAAAACATGCTTCTGGCTAATACCACTGGCACCGCTTTTCTGTTCCCTTGTCCTGCTACAAAATGTCATGTTATTCTTGTAGACACAATTATCTAATTGTTATTTGAATCCTCCTAAACCCTTTTGCTGTTCATTTAGCAAGTTACCAGTGAGGCTAATGACATCAAGAAAATTGCTCTGAAAGGAGTTGCCTGTACACTGTGATGTATCATAAATATAGATGAGTGCAAAGTAAGATGCTGCACATAAAATGCAAATGAGCAGGGAATGAGATTCACTTGTTCACCAGAGATTCAGATCTTGATGGAGAAGCCTCTGTAGGGCTACTGAGCAAAAAACAGGCTTATGTTTCAACTCTCCAGCTGCTGCTGAGTAGGGACTGCAACCTGTCATAGAGCACTAATTGAACAGGATGCTGCTGGAAGGAAATATGTGTCAGTGCCAGTCCCCCAGTGAAAAGCCATAAGGCAGATTCACGGAAGAGCAACAAACAATGAGCTGCTTGGGTCAAAAATGTGGCCTCAAATGCAAAAAATGTCAGGAGGGTAAGTAGCCACGGGAGAGCTCTCCAGTGCCTGAGGAAGGTAAAAGATGGTTAAAATGCCCCAAAGACTAAAGTGGCCTCTGCAAGAGAAGTATCAGAGAGACCACGGAAGGGAATAAACAGCTGTCATGGGAGGCAGTAACTTAGTATAATACAATTTTATTTCACTTTACATCTTTAATGCAAACCAACACCCACACCATTTTCCTGGCTTAAACACCCCAAGACAGTCAATGTTAAGTGGAAAACTGCAGGAGGAGATGGAGAGGGAGAAGGCACTGCATCCCCGTCCCATCCACCTCTATAGCAGGCAGGAGTGCAGAAAGAACAGGAACACAGGCACTTCAGGCAGCAGTTTTGGAAGCACCAAATGTCCATGCACTAAAGTACCTTCATGTTTTGTGATATTTTAAATTAATGTCATTATCTAGTTTCTTCCAAACTAGAACCAGCATTCAAAGCACTGAGGTCTCCCAGATAGCTGGTGTTAAACATCTATTAGCCTAGAAAATCTCACATATATAGCTGACAAAATAATCACAGCTGTTCTCTAATGACAGCAGTAATTTGGAGAGGGTCATCAATGGAACCTGCCATCTTTAGTCAGCTTGATCTAAAAACACAATTTCACAAACAAAGATAGAAAAACTTTTTCATACCTCCTCATGTCCAGGTCTCTATTTGAGTATATAGGACAGTCAATTTTGTTATGACCTGCAAAGCAGGAGCCACATAAAAGTTAGACTACATAACAGCTTTGAGGCAAGTGCATTTCAGCAACATCTCAGAAGTTGGGGTGGACAGATTAGATATGAGTTTTCTGCTGCAGGACTGCAAAGTCTTTGATCAGCTTCCTAATTTTCTGCAACTATTAATATTTGCATTTCACATTTTTTCAATACATTGATTTAGCTCCTAGGTGATCAGCACCCAGGACTGGGGTCAAGAAGCCCATGTAGATCGCCGTTACAAAAAAATCTGGTTTGTTGCCATTTCTTTGGTGAGTTAAGCATGTTGCATGTGGTCAGATGAGTTGTTCACATAAAATGTACAAGAAGAGGTTTTTAAGCTTTAGCCCCAAATCTCTCTTTATTTGCAGAGAAGATGATATTCTTAAGCTTTAACCCCAAATCTCTCTTTATTTGCAGAGAAGATGATATTCTTGTTCATTTTTTCTCCGTATCGTGATGTCCATTGAGAGAGTTTGATGTTCCTTAAACAGACCTACTGTGTAATTCAGATAGTTTATTATTACTAATAATCTATATATAATATATATATTAATAATAATCTATATATATTACTAATTATGTATATATTATTACTAAGAATCTATATACACTATAATTAGTAATAATACATCCCTTTATTAATAAACCTTCTCCAAGAGAGGTACTAGGAATATGCAAATCACTTTCATGAAGAAAAGAGATTTTGTATTTTAGATATTATTTTTGTTCCCTAAAACTTCCAAAAGTTTCAAAATCAAGTAGATTCTTGATATCACCTTTATTGCAGAGATACTAGGGAGAAGGCCAGGGAAATCGTTCCTGTTCCAGTAATGTGGAAAATTTCTTTGCTGCTGAATCCTTTTTTTTAGGGGTAGCCCTGTTAAAATGCCTATCTACATCTTACAGAAGAGGAAAATCAACCACAAGCCTAGTTGAAAAGGGGGTGGATACAAAGGAAAACTTGAAGGGGAAATATGGAAATCTATTTTTTTAAGTTGTTGCTTTTTCTCAGCTAGCATCTATTTGAATATGACTGTTGTGCAAGAATACACTGATGTGATTTAAAAATAAAAAGACAAGTAAAATAACAGTGGTTTTCATGATTTTTCCATTGGGAATTTCTGGCTTTGTTAGTAGATTCCAGCTTCGTTATTAGCAGACAAATGTTGAATAATAAACAAAGCGTTTCCTCCTAAATTAAACGTAGCTTTTGAGTTATGCAGCTGTAACTGCTCACTCCTCTGCTGGGAACAAAGGGTTAAACAGCGTGAAACATTACCTCTCTGTGAGAGAAGAGGGATTGAATTTCAGAAGACAAGGTCTTACAGCAGATCCTGACTCAGACATGCTTTTACTGATTCAGCCATAGCATTCACTTGGAAAGCTTTACATCATGGCCTTGGCGGACTCCCAGGCTTTCCCAGTGTGAGCTGCTATTTTTCCTTTAGCTTACCAAAAATAGCCATGCATAGATTTAGTGTACTTGGTTTGCTGGTGTTTACAGGCATGTGAGTGTGTTCAGGATTGCTCTGGGCAGTAAGAGAGTATTACAGGTTGGAGACAAATGGGGAAAGGATGGAATTTCTTTGCAGGCAGAGACATCTACTCCACGGTCTGGTATTTTGGAGACCTCTAAACATCCAACCCATTGCACTGGCCCCATCATCCACATCTGTGTTCCCAGCTCAGAACCAGCCTTTCTGGATGGTTGTAGTCATTTCCAAGTGGCTTATTGCTCCCCTTCCCATGACCCTTGTGGTACACTGACCATCAGGGCAGACTTTCTTCAGAGGGAGGAACCAAATTCTGGCTCCAACATGTTAAGCAAAAAAACCCTCATTGTTACATGAAGGGATGAGCATCATGATGACATCTCCATACAAATCAGCTGACCTTTTTTCAGGCCCTTTTCCTACAGCTGGAAGGACAGAGCCTCAGCTGCTGTCACAGCTGTCATACATTATAGCTCCTGGGTAAATGGAGATGCCTTCTGCTTCATGCACTGTGATATGAAGTGACTGACACACCCCAGTGCAAAGGATCTTTGGGTATGTAGCACAGAAAATTTTGAAAGGAGACCAGCAAGACGCCTAAACCACGACAGTCTTAATGCTCAGCTGCCAACACAGGCATCCCTGGCATGCTTCTTATCTGGGGGGCACAAAAAACACCAGCATGAGCATCTTGGCCACCACAGGACTTCCTAAAGCAAGATATCTAAAAGACAGTGTTCCTGCCAGCATCCACGCTTGCAAGGCAGACTGCAATTTTAGAAGTAACATGTAGTTGTTCCCTGACTGTAGAAGGCAGTTGGCAATAGCAATGAGCTCTCAACAAGGTTTTCCTGAGACAGCTTACCTAAAACAAATCACAGCATGAGTTACAGCAAGAGTTTAGCACATATTTTTGCTTGATCTCACTACCAGCCTGCTTTGTTAACTTCCTAACACAGCTGCATGCTCTGTCTCCAAGCCCAGGGTGGGCACAGCAATCATCTCCAATAAAAAAAATAAAAGGACCTAAAAATCTGGTACATTTTGGCCCAGTTTTTTCCAAGGAAATACCTGAATATCATCTCAAGGTTCAGAAGACTGGTAAATGGAATAACTATAAAATGTCACAAGATGTCATAGCTCTCTCTGCTGTGCTACTTGTCTCATTCGTCATAACCACGCAACCCCTATGGCACAAATCTGGAGAGGAAGAGAGACCAAAGCATCATGGCCAAATGGTGTGTCAATATAGTGTACCCCCTCCTCACCCTTCTCCCTCCCGCCCACCAAGGAAGAACAGTGACAAGCATTAGCCTAAAACTCAGATTGGCTCAGCTGGAGTATGAGTCCTGCTGTGATGGCAGTAGGGAGAGTGTCTCAGTCAGATCTCACCTAAGGAATGCAGAGATGTTGAGCAGAACTGTGCCTGGGAAATGGTTTACTTGTGGCTGTAGGAAAAGAAGTTGAGTAGGTTGTCTAGCAGGGAAGTTGAGTGCCCCGTTATTGACTGGAATTTTCTTGAAATTTTGTGACCTAGAAACAATTAGCAGAAAGCTCATGTTCAGATCATTTCATCCCAGGTTACTTCATTTTTTTTAAAAAAATTAATTTACAGAAGACAGCAAAGAAGGCATGGCGAGGTTTGGGTTGGACATCAGGAAGAAATTCTTCACAGGAAGGGTGATTAGTCATTGGAATGGACTACCCAGGGAGGCAGCAGAGTCCCCCATCCCTGAAGGTGTTTAAGAAAAGTGGGCATGGCACTTAGGGCTGTGGTCTGGTTGACACTGTGGCAATTGGTCATAGGTTGGACTTAATCTCTGAGTTCTTTTTCAACCTGACTTATTCTGTGGTTCACTTTCCAGGAAGAATGTATATATCCTCCTGTGATACCATTTATCCCATGCCCCTCCTGTTGCACCCTCTTCTCTTAACTGTGTGATCTCAATTCATCATCTAATACCTTCCTTTACTATTTTCCTTTCTTTTTACACATGTTGTTCATAACAGCTGGAAATGACAGGAGATCTGTGAAACCTGGCAGAAAAGGCAGTCTCTTTTACTTAATTTGATGTACAAGATACAAGGCTCTGTATATATATTTGTCTGTACCTAGACACATGCACATATGTATCTGTGTGTGCATATTTCGTTTTCAGAATATTTTTTTAAATGTAGCCCCAAATGCTAACAATGCAAAACCAAAAGCCCCATGCAACTCTGGCAAGTTGGAAAGTGTAGGCTGGGCAGCCGGCACCAACCTTAATAACCAAAAATAAGCGCCTGGGTCTGAACCAAGTATTTTCTCATCAGTATGCAGCACCAGGGTGTAGGACGAGGCAAATGAGGAGTGGGAGGATATAAAACAAACAGTAAAATGGAAAAATGTCAACCGTGCTCTGGCCTTCCCTTCTGCTTCTCACAGTTCACTCCAAACAATGCAGTTGGGGTATGTGACAGGCTGTGCACAGAGCAGGGGTAGCACGCATGCAGTTGAACACATCTGGTGAGCAGTTGCCTGGTTTTGTGCTGCGAGTCAGCCAACACCATCCACATTTCTAAGCCAGCCCCCTTCCATTGTTACAGAGTGGTTTATGACTTGACTTTTCCTTTGTAATAGGTTCATTGCTCTTGCTAACAATACTGCTGTCACTCTTTCATCTTTGCCTCCCTCTTTGGCGCAGCCTTCATCCACACATGCATACATAGAGTGAGACTCAGTGTGACTGAGAGGGAATCGTTTGCATGGGAGAACTTGATGCAAGTACCTTATCTGAAATGCTAAACACCTCCCCCTCTTAAGGTTGTTCCTGACAAAGCAAACCATATTTACTTAGGTGTGTAATGGTGGTTTGCAAGCCTGGGTTTGGCATCAAAGGGGAAAACTGTGACTTCAGTACTTCCAGGTACAAGACAAGATGTATGTTGATGCTCTTTTTTTGCTAAAGATGTGGTTACATGAGGAAGTGCAGAAAGGTAGATGAACTCCCTTTGTTAGGTTAGCCTCACTCAGCCAGCAGCAGCCCATCTGTCCTGTTCGTCTCTTCTATCATCCATACCATCAGGAAAGTGGCGAGTCACAGGGTTCTGATCTTGTTTACTTATTTAATAGAGATGGTGGTGAGGAAAAAAGTCATCCCACAGTCAGCACTGGTTACTGTTCTTGATTCAATTATCTCTACTTTCCCATCCTGCTAAGGAACTGAGGTTTCGATGTGGCTGGAAGTTACTGGTAGTAGCACAAGGAAGCTCAGATAAATAGAAGAAAATAGCCAAATGGGCAGACAGGTAGCTGTAAGCTGGTCCATGCAGAGGGCAGGAAGAAAGATTGGAGAAGAAACTCTTTCTGGGCTCTGGAGGTTACACTAGACAAAGAACAGGGACACAGCCGTAGAAACACAGCTGTGCACATAGAAGATGTGATAGACTGGCAAAGTCAAATTGCTTCAGAAGCAAAATTAACTGTGATTACTTGATGCAAGACATCACTCAAACCAATCAAATTGTTATTTTGGGAAATCATAAATTTGTATCCAGAGTCAGTTTGTCACTCATTAAAAACTTATAAGAATGATTAGGAAATGAACTTAATAAGTAAATGTTCTCTTCTTTTTCATTTAATAGCTTAAAATATAAGATGATCTCATCTGGCTCTTACATGACCCCTGACCACATCACAGGTAATTAATTGTATTCTCATCCTTACTGCAAGCATTGGGCCCAGTCTACTTGTTTCTGGTGCAAACATAGCTGAAACCTCCCTGCTACCATCTCTGTCGGGATGAGGAGTATTATATATACCCCAATATGGTACATCAGTATCTCACTCCTTGCTCGCTTTCCAGGGCTGAGTAATGCTGTGGTGATCACAAAGTACACAAAGAAGAAGGAGGAATCCTTATGAATCCTTATGCAACAATAAAAGGGGTGTAATCCAGAGAAGACATGATTTCTCTATATTATGGGGTGAATTATTTTGGTGGCTACATGTAATAGATGGAAAATTATTACAAATTTGCACCAGGCTTTTATATTTACTTGAAAAGTTGATCATGCTGAGAAAAATCCCCTGCTGGAGGGACTTCAGAGGTCAGTTTGGTGGATTTTCTTGTGTACTGCATATCTGTAGACTCAGCCTGGGAATCTAATTTTAAGGAGTTTCCATGAAATGCAGCATTGTTAACCTCTACAGAAGTAGGCCCAGTCATTACTAAAATATCAGTTAAAACACATTTCGAATGTGGTTCTCAGGTGCGTATAATTTCTTTTTACTATGCAAGGACATATTTTTCCCACAAGCATATGCCTTTTTTTTCTGAGTGGAATACTCTTCTCTTTCTAAAAATTACCCCTGTAAAGACAGAATGGGTCTTTACATGGAAGAAGTACAGATCATTCTGTATCTTTAAAACTAACAGGTAAGCCATACTGGAGAAAAAAATTCTTCAGAAAACAAATTTTTTAAAAAAAATTTAAAAGCCAAACCAACAGTTTTTAAAAAGAAACAATTTCTAATGCAAGTTTCTGTAACATGAATGTAGCAGTGAATTCACTTTACCTTTAAATTTTACTTTTCCTTACTTGGAGATACAAACATTTGAAAAGCTGTTGAAATCTGTACTTCTTAAGCCTCCTTTTCAATAGAATAACTACAAGAAACCCAAGGGATTCAAGTGTCCAACAGGTTAAGAGCAGTTTTATTTAATACATTGTCCTGCTTTGCTGAAAGGGAATGATGATTTCACCATCGGCTCAAAAAGAGACCTTTTTGATTTGCTTTCAACTCATCCATGCTTCACAGTGCAATTCTCTATTTCTTCCTCTCCATATCTAGGAAAAAAATAATAAAAGCCACTGTGACACATTTTCAGAAAGTGACAACATGGTTTAGAAGCTGTCAGTACCTAATGAAGCATTTCAGCTCTATTTTATAAGCTGTGATTATCATGATCATTTTTACTGATACATGTATGGATTTGACATCTGCAGCCTTTTAGCCTTTTAAATAATCTGGTCAGCAAAATTGCTAGTATGTAGGTCAATTTAACCATTTCTTTCCAGAATTTCTGGTGGGTTTTTTTAACATTATGGTCTCTCTTATGGGTATATGTTGCTGCTCCCCTGCAGAAAACAGAGCAGAGAAGACTTGGAAGATATTCAACAAACTCAGTTATAAACTCAGGAACATCTTATTACTTACTATATTTCCTCAAGACAAGGCATCATATAAGTAACACTGACAGAAAGGCTCTGACCCAAGAATTAAAGCAGAGACCAGAAATATTGCTCATGCTGCTTTCAGGTTATGAAAATATTTGTTTAATTGTAACTCTTCTCACATAAATCTTGAGATGACAGGAGCGATAACAAGCTGTTGCTGACCCGGTGTGGGGAGGGGGATGGTGCAGGAGCTCCATGTGCAGACAAAACTGTGCAAGACCTGGTACAAGCGAGTACAAACCTGGATGTTCAGAGAATACCTTGGGTTGGAAGGGACCCCAGGCTCAAGACTGGTCAGCTTGCATAGGGATTTGTCCACCAAGGCTATACTCTTATACTTGCGGAGTGATGGCTTTCTCTTACTTGGTTGGGCAGACAATCAGTTTGGGTCTGAATGGGACCTTACAGGAGTAACTACAGCACCCAGTGAAATGTGTGAACGTGTGATTCCCCTTAAGCATGCGGGTGGCCCTGGTGAATTTCAGTTACCTCCAAAACATCCTCATGGAGATTTGTACTGAACTGATTGCACATGACAGCTGTGCAGTCTGACACACAGCATAGGTGGACTGCATCAGCAGCGTGTGAATTTGTTCATAACAAAAATCCCCAAAACAGTGGTTGAACCCCACCCCTTGATCACCAACAAAATCTTTCTGTTAATCCCAAAGATAAACAAGCAAATGATGTGTGATTTGTCTAAAGACTTTATTTTACTTAGTAAAACAGAACTAATTGCTCCAGGCTGGAGATCTGTAACTAAACTTACTTTTAAAGCGATTTTGAAAAGTGTTTTTCAGACCAAGAATTTTTTTGTGTGTGCTTGTGATATGGTTGGTTGGATTTCAGCTTGGTTCTTCCATTCTGCCATGTTAAGTACAACCTCTTCAGGAAAAGAGACCTGTCTGTTCTTTTTCATTTCAAAATCAAGGTGTTTAGTCAAACAGCCAGGCACAAGGACTGCAGATGTTACATAACTCCGAACCTGAGTGCAGCAGGTTAAGGGCTGTAAATGATGACCACAAGGTAAGTGCCACAGCAATTGCACACCTGTGCTAAACATTCATGCCATGCATGAAATACCTTCCTAGACCCACACAGTGCTGATGGTAGGTCTTGCACCAGGAGACACCAAATTCAAGTGCAAGCTGATGATTCAGGCGTATTTATGTCTGTGCCTCTGCGTGTGTACACAGAGATACTTGCACATATATAAAAAAAATAAATGCCAGCTCCATTTTAACACCAGTTTTTAGGTAACTTGGCTTTCTTTAAATGCTGGTTTATGCCTCTTCCTGGAATCCACCTACAGATAGACAAGAACTAAAGAATCCTGGAAAACTGTCATAGCAACATTTCAGATTGCAGTTGGGAAGCCTGTGCAATATTGGTAGCTTGTTTCAAAACTGACATCCAAAAAATCAAGTTTAACATCCAGCACCTGTTCAGTGCTTTTCTGAATCAGGGCCATTCACTACAACAGTCACTTCCCTGTGCTCTTGCTGCACGACCTATTTTTAACCCATGCAATGCATTCTCGACAAAAATTGATAGAATTGCATTTTCATTGTGAATTGCCTCATGAACTTTCCTAAAATAATCTACGCTCGCTCCCTTTCACATGAAACAATAGCATTATTTTCATTAAGCCGTGCTAACAGATAAAAGCTCTTTCCCCTTTCCTGTATTCTTTGTAAGCAGATTCTTCCTATAAGAAATCATAACATGAAATTAATTCCTGGAATGAGTACAGCCTTGTGTCAGATTTTGAGGATCTTGTTTTCATTTTCCAGTTACTCTACAAATGAAATTACCATGAATGCACAGTGAATGGCCACTCTAAGTCAGGAGGTCTCCCAAATTATTAACAGTTCATTGCACCACTAAATTTATGACTACTCCTAGAGTTTACACAGGGAAGCACAATAGATCAGCTGCTAATTAAGGACTAAACACCCAGTTGAAGCAGATGCAGTGAAAACATTCTCTTTTAGACAAGCTAGTGGCCCAGTTCCAAAGGTCATGTATAAGTCTGTGGTCCAAAGTAGCAACACCTTTTGTTTTCAAGAATAACCAATTGATGAAATCAGAAGTACAGTTCTAGTGCAAAGAGATTACGGTATTGTTGCCTAAAGTATTCATTGTACATATTTTCTGCTTCCACAAAATATCCCAAATGTCCTTTTCCCTGTTTTTTTTTATCCCAAAACCACTCTATTGGAGCCCCAGAAAATGGGCAAACACTCCTTACAGAGCAGCCAGCATACCCACCCCTGCACAGTGTACCCTCATGCCTGAAGCAGAAAGTGGTGGCCATAGCTCTGTTCCGCCGGACAGGCTCTCACGCTGTCTCCAAGCACAGCATTCAACTTCTCCCACTGCCGTTTGCACCCGGAAATGGAGTTCTGTCCCACCCAGCCTGGAGTTCATGTCCTTTCCGGCTCAGTGCTCAGGACCTTGCCTGCTGCCCTTGCCACATATTGCCCATAACCACACAGCTGCTGTGTGTCTCTGTGCTGTTAGACATAAAAGGACCAAAGCACTCCGAGGTCAAGGCCCGATATTGTATTTTCTTATTGTTCTGCAAGAAGTGCAAGTTGGTCTACACTTGTGCTCATTATCAGGGCTGAGTGTAAGACCTGGCATGAAGTGAGCAATTATAATCTCTCTCTGCTTCTGATGGCAGATTTTCTATATTCAAAGTACCTGTAGAAAAATATTTTGGGAGGTTTTTAAAAAATTTTTCTTTCAGTATTGACCCTAGTCAAAGAGTCATCTCTTCATTCACTTTCCAACTTGCATTTGCAAGGAAGGCAAAAACCCACTCACTGTTTCCTCATGGTCTGTTTTACATGATGTTCAGCCCGAGAGAGCACAAATATTCATGAAAGGTCTTTGGACAAGCTGAAGGGAAGCTGGCTGAAAGGACACAAACACTGGAAAACTCCTTTGGGTTTTTTCATCCCATAGATCCAGCCGCTCTCAGTTTAAAATTAGTGCATGTGTTGTTTCTGTCCTTTTAGGCTGCTGGACTCTTGCAGACAGAACCCTACATAGCATGTGTACTGTTTCTCTTTTTTGCCCTCTTTTTCTCTCTCACGCAAACCAAAACACAGACAGACAGACAGACACGGGCACACACACATGCACGCACACAAATGCACACACAAACACAGAGTAACAGCTTGTCAACAGCTTTAGCAAAGTAAAATACAAATGAGAATTAGAAACATGTGACCCTAGAAAAGCAGCACAGAAAGTAAAAGGTCATCTTTTTTTCCAAATGACCTAATTAGAAAAGCCTTGAGTGCTGGCTACAATATAATGGTTTCACACAGCTTTTTAACATAGCATTCCTGTTTTAAAACAACACAATTTAGTGCTCATAAAGAAAAAAAAGAAACAAAAACCCAAGGCATTTAATGCTGGTAAAATTAGGCCTCACAACACCTGCCTCAAAAAACCTCCATCTTTTTAGATCTTTCAACAGAGCGCTGTGTATTTGTCATCCCATAATGACCATCAAGAAGCCAGCACTAGGACAGCTGCCAGCTCATGAGAGAGACTGAAGAGACACTCCAGTATCACGTGGAGGAGGCAGGCACAGGTGGCTCCACAACCCCTGCCTGTACCATCCAGCTGGAGCATCCTCACCTTAGCTGAGCCAAAGGCAATGTGCAGAAGAGGGGGAGGGATGATGGAGTGAGAAGGAAAGGAGCTGGAGGCATTAAGAAATGCAGAAAAAAAAAAGGAAAAAAGGAAGGAAGGGTTCATTGTGCAAGCAAAGGAATGGATGAAGATTTCTTGCCCAGAGTCATGTGAAAAAGAAGATCATGGGCTACAGTCAGGGTTTTTTCCCTGTTTAGTTTCACCTACTCACTTCTTACTCCACACTCTTGTTTAATTATTTTCTTTGTTCTGGTGAACATGCATGCCATTGATTCCTGCAAAACTATTAATCCCAACTTATTCATCGTTTAGAGAAGCTATATTTAGTTTATGGCTTTTCCCCATAAATCAAACCTCTCAGGCCCGTCAATTTAAAACCGTTTAATTATGGCAACTATTCCCAAGCTGTAGGGCATGTCCCCACCACAGTGGGAGTGCAGGGGGCTGTAAAACCAGCTCAGGACAGCAGTAAGGGGAGGACATGAACTGGCTCCCAGGCTGGAAGCAGGATGATAACCAACATATCGTGGGTTTGGCCTGAGCTAATTAAAGAGAGGGACAGAGTTCATGAGGGAAGAAAGAGCAAGAGAAAATAGGTTGGGAAGTGCTGAGTTAAGCCCATACTCTGTATTATTAAAGGCAGTCTAAGTAGGTTTCTGTATCTTCAGCTGAAGAAAAGCCCAAGTTTTCACATGGTATAGAGGTTTAAAGCTGTGCAGCCATCGTAAATGTGGGAGGGACATAAAGTTTGAGTTTCTACATCCCTAGGGGCTTAGAATGTCTCTGCTCATAATGGTTTCATTGGGAATCAATGGCATTGCCCATTTCTCAGGCAGTCTCTGTGTCCCATAGGATTGAGCTGGATGAAGCAGCATGGAAAAATAATATACACTGTGCGTGTAATGAGCTGCTTAACCATTTTTTCCAAGCATCCAGAAGCATGTGATCTTCATGGAAAACTGCAGATGCCAAGTTTAGAGCTTTACATTCAAACACTGTTTGAGAGTCTGTAATGGAAAAAAAAAAAAAAAAAGAAAAAAAAAACCAGAGAAAAATGCATTTAATTGGTAAAAAGGCATAATATTTCCTTAATTTCATTGTTCTGAAATGAGTGTGTGGATTTTATTCAGCAGTTTATTTGCTCTGGTTTGAGAAGAAAAAAATATCAGATTTTTACCCTTAAAGGTAATTTTACTATGAGAGCCACTGAAAATAGGGGTTGTAAATAAAAGAATCATTAACAATAGTAGCACAGTGATATTGTGTATTAAAAATGGTTTCCTCATGGTAATACTTTTAGTGATGCTGGGTATCTCACCCATAATTAGACAGGGACATTCAGATATACTTGGTGCTTACAATAAACATCAGAATGAAAAAGAGAAGCACTGGCAAGATACAGTATCATTTGTAATACAAGTTATGTGACAATTAGCGTCTTCCCTATATCACAATGAAAATGTAGACATTATCCTCAAGAGCCTTTTTTTTTCCTCTCCATCTGTGCAAGGGGTACTAAGACCCACATAGGCAGAATCAGGTCCCTGTAAAGCATTCACACCTGCACGGGGCTGTATGTTGATCTGGGGAGAATCAGGTCAGTAAGATGTAACTTGGTTTCAAAGACTGAAAGGTACTAATTTTATATGCCAGTTAATCCATCAGATCACAAGGAGACTGAGGAAATGCTTTTATCTTTAAAATGACAGGCATTAATAATGTTACTAGAATTTCCCTTATATATAACTTTAATAGTTTCAGGACTCTTAAATATCTGTACAATGTGAAAGCTTCTGAAATATAAAAAGCAATGTCCCTTTCAGAGTTACTAACATTACCAGCATGGGTGTGGGGAGATAAAATATGTTCTCAGGAAAAAGAAAATGTTGGACAACAGAAAGGAAAGCCCTAACCACTTAAGGAAAAGTATATTATATAGGCAGTCATGCTGACAGCATTGTAGCTGGTTCTGTAAAGAGAAAGATCAGCTGTGGAGTGGGGTTGCAGCCACCTTTCCCACTCAAAGGTATGCACAAGACATGAGTTTCGAAACAACCATTGCTATCAACCTTGAAAACTCTTTGGGAAACTTGCAAGGTGAGGTCCAGGGCAAGCAGTCTGGAAAGCCTAAGCCAAAAGCTCCAAGTAGGAGCTTGAAAAGAAATGATCTTGAAAAGAGATGTCTGACCTGTTTGCTCAGAGCATCATAGCCTTTGCAGCTTTCCTCACCCTTCCTCGGACGAGGTTCTGGACACCAATGGCTGCTTAAATAAAAAATAGATGAATAAAGAACTCTATTGGGATTGCAGGTCATGTTTTAATAATCTCAGGTTAATGGGATGTCAATCTCCCTTCTGCCCCAGGAAAAGGAAAAAATGACAGAAAAAAACCCAGTTTCTTTTTATGTACAGGCTATTAAGAGAGTTCCGCATTCTGTACTTCTGATATGCATTTGCTTGGACCACATCACTTCATGACAAGAACATGATAAGCACAATTTACATTTGTGCTTATTCAAGCCTCTAACAATTCCCTAGCAGGGTGCCAACATGCATCTCAGCTGGATGAAGCTGGAAGAAGCACACCGTGATCTGAAACAAAATTAATCACTCCCTGAATTACTCCCAGAATGTTTTTCTCCCAGTATACCTGAGAATTAGCAGGAAAAGATGTACCTCATGGGCAGAACATAATGTAGCAATGACTTAGCTGGACATCCTTGCAGGCAATACTTACTGGCCATGTACTGAGCATTTAGCAGCCTGTAATTACTTTTTTTGCTCTTTTCTTCCCAGCCTAATGGAGTTCCTGGGAGCCGTTCAGTAATGGAACTCTGCAGGAAGTTAGTGTCCCTGCTTTTTTGTCTTCTCACCTTACTTAATCATCTCTTTACTATAGGACCTATGTTAGCTATCTCATATAGTAGCTGAATCTCTGCCAAACTGTGGCAGAGCTCAGAGGGTGGGGAAGAGAGATCACAGAAACAGCAAACCACACAACTTTTTGTTTTTGCAGCATGAATTAATCACTACTACCCCACACCTGCTTCTCTTTAAAAATCAGTGAGAAAAAATATCCCAGAAAAATGACACAGGTGAACAACGAGATCTATATACTGAAGTTCATGCAATCTGAACTCCTGTTCTTTATGATACTTTTCATTAGCATCACATTAGTACAGCACACTGAGATTTTTACGATTGCAACAGTGATTCATTGCCTTTGTTAAAGGTTATTTGAAAGTGTGCATAGAACAGATCAGTAGAAAATCTACAGGATATTCCATTTGGTTTGTATGATTCAAGCTCGCTGTAGACTGTACAGTCACAGCTTTCCGTTTCTGCTGGAAATGGCTATTTTATTAACAATAATGTGCAGATATGGAAACTGAAGGATACCCAGCTCCTTCCACTTCTCATTTCCAGTCACCCACTCTCTTTCCCTTTCACACACATGCTTCATTGATCTGAATTCTACATTGATTTTCACCAGAAAACAGATACAGTTGATCACAGAAAGTTGCTCATTCCAAAGTGGAAAGATTTTTGCTTTGTTTGGCAGTGGGATGCAGTTTTAACAGGTTTGGGCTTTCAGAGTTCACATTTCATAAGCTAACTGCGTGACTTGAGTGAGGCAATATGAGCAGTGAGGCAATAGAATATGCACAAACAGCTCTGTAAAATAAAGTTATTGTAATATCAATTGCTTTATTACCTCACTATCATGTTTACGAAGTTTCTAACTTCACAGAAATCCTGTGTACAAAATAATTCCTTGCTTTCCTCTTGGTCTAATGCTGTGGGATTTTTAATTTTCTTCTCAGCAAACACCAAACCAGAACACTGACAGTGTCTTTCATTGCTGTCTGATCATGAACACAACCTGCAAGGTTTGTGGGACATGCACAAGGCACTAACTTATTTGTGCTGACCGATCAGAACCCTAGAACACTACTTCTGCATCAACATGAAATACTGAGTGCCAGCCTCAGTGAGTTAAACCCCAGATCCAGGCTGGAGGTGCAAGCATCCTGCTTGTGGCTGGCAAAGGAGGAAACGTTGCAAAGGTTATCTGTACCTCAAAGGCAACACCAGACCCCAGGACTCACTTTCTGAAGCTGTCCCTTGGGGACTGCTGAATGTGTATATTGTGACTGCAGGAGTGAAGCTCAGAAGTGCGGCATGTAAGAAGCTGAATTCTCACCAGGGGCTGGTAGGAGAATAATTCAGAGGAAAATCTTTCATTTTAATTTTTTTTCTTTACATAACCAATTCAAATAGCTATATTCCTCAACTACTGGGAAATCAAACACAGAGGTAGTTCCTAGACTGTAAAAAACTGTCACCCAGAAGACACAGGAGACTGGGAAAAAACTGGGGGGACCCTGTTAGTACACTCATGCAGAAATAAACTGTGATGCTGTTCCAGAGCAAAGTATAGCAATGTAGCAGAATAAGCTGCTTGCAAATCTACAGTGGATGGGGGTACAGCTCTTGTCCCACAAACAAATCTAGCCCCGATAGAATATGTTTAGAGCCTACATCTTGGAGGGTTGTTCCAGGTCTCTCCGCTTTCTATGGAGAAGGGAAAAAAATGCTGGATTCTGTACATGCACATAGCAGCACATACGAAAAACAATCTTACGGTAATGCTGGACAGCCATCGGGAAATTGTGCCTTTGTGTATTACCAAAGGTCTTAGTCCAGCAACAATAAAATACCCCACCAAAATCGATCCCTGAAGCTACAGCCACTCCAGTGTGCTGCTCCTCAGCTTGAAGCAGTTGTGTCCAGAAGTGTAGAGTGTAGCATCTGGAGAGCAGGAGGCCCTAAACTTGACTTTGGTTTTTTAGAACGTTAGAAAGGCAAAAAGTAATTTTTATAAGCTTAGCATTGGGCAGGCAGCACTGCCTTGCACAGAATACACCAGCAGGACAGTGTTGAGCTTCTGGAAGTCACAATAATTATGGAAACAAGATCTCCCTGCTGTTTTAGCTTCATACTATGACTAAGAGGTAGATGTTGTCCCCCTTATCATCTTAAGGGTGTCCTGATATCTGGCCTGGGGAGACATGGGCAAAAACAAAGACAAAATCTTTGGGCCATATAGCTGGTGAATCATATTTTCAGGGTGGCACTGCCATGCTGGGCAGTAGCTGGCACTGCAGGGACCAGCAACTACCTTAAATCATTGCAGTGCATGACAGCAATATTTGCACCTGAGATGGGGAGGAGGTCCTATTCCACAGCACCACAGATATATCTCTTTTTTATTTAATAAGCAGTCCAGAAAATATGTCTTATCACAGGAATATGGGGTTGGCCAACGCACTAAAGGCTTGCAGTAGCCCACTTGGGGCTGGCACAGTCTCCACAGAAAGGACTGTTTGGAGCTCAGTAGCTCCATACACATGGTCAGAAATTACCCCCTTGAGCACATTGCTCTCATTTGGGGCACATGGAACCAAAATGACCTGCAGAACTGTTACTTCTGCACTGCCCTTATGTCTTGCTGCTTAGGGTAAGGGGAGCAAGTGCAGTTCTCAGAAGTATCAAACATCTGCCAGCTTAACTGCTTTTATAACCTCAGACTAAAGGTAGGATTTTGCAACAAGCATCTCATTTGTAAATTCAACCCTGAAATTCTTTCTGAGAAATTGTTTGGTTAGGTTTTGGGCCAGTCTGTAGTCTTTCCTGAGAAACAGACATGAGAAAAGGTTTACAGGTGCTGAAAAAGAATCTCAACTTCTTTTAAAAAAAACTTCAAAGTTTTTTCCTTAGTATTATTTGAACCAAACAGCATTTTGCTGAGACAAATGGCAGATTGACTGGAACATGCTGATGAAACACACATGCACAAGTTACAGCTTGTTAATGTTAAGAATTATGTCTTAGGAATGAGAGTCCTTTACAGGTTGAAAAACCTCTTTCGCACCTTTGTAAGGCTCAGAAAGAAGCATTTTCTTCTTTTGACAAAAATTTGGGTCTATTGTTCAATCGAAAATCACAGAATGGTTTGGGTTGGAAGAGACATTAAAGATCATCTCATTTCCAACTCCCCTACCATGGGCAGGAACACCTCCTGCTACACCAGGTTGCTGAGAGTCCCATCCTTGAACACTTCCAAAGATGAGGCATCCACAACTTTTCTGAGTTACCTGTGCTAGTGCCTCACCACAGTCACAATAAAGACTTTCTTCCTAATATCTGACATAAACCTATCCTTTTTTAGCTTGAAGCCATTCCCCCTTGTCTTATCACTCATGTGGAAATTTTCTCTCCATCTCTCCTGTAGCCACTTTGGGCACCTGAAGGTGTTCTAAAGTCTCTCTGGAGCCTTCTCTTCTCCAAGCTGAACAACCTCTTCACAGGAGAGGTGCTCTGATAATGTTTCATGCTCAAGATCTACAGGATAATCATCATAATTTATTGGAAGTTGTAGTGAATTGATAATTGTCATTAATTGGTTTCTGAAAAAAACCTTTTCTTTCCACTAAGTTTGTTTTTTCCTTTTTCTCTGAGGCAGAAGTAAAAATTTACATGTAGACCAAAACCACTCCTAATTTGATTTCTTGTTTGGTTTTTTTTTTCCCCTTTCAGATGGACTGTTAACTCATAATTTTATGGCATTTTTTACGGCATTTGCTATACTTTTAAAATCTTCACTGGTCCTTTTAATCACTTGGAAGATTGGTTTTTTACCTTAAATCTAAATAAATTTTGTTCCAAGTCAAACATTTATAGATTGAGACCTATACACAAAATCTCTTATATCTGCAGCTAGAGTTCTGTGCTTGGGTTGAGCTGCACAGGATGGTTTGACTTTTGGGTTTTTCAACGTTTTTGAAAATGAGTTTCAAAATTAATCACCTGGCCCATAATGAATACAATTACTTAGTTTGTACAGGTAATTGCCACATTTCAATATGAAGTCTCAGGGGTCACTTCTGTTTTGTTAAGTATGACAGGAAAAATCCAATTGTTTTCCATGGAAGGAGCAGACTAAGAGGAAGTGGCCATTCAATTCTCATAACTGGATAAATCTTAATTTTTAAAAGTGAGGCTTCAGTCATCTGAAAACTTTACTGGCATGCTTCCAAATTACGGATGTCCAGTGCTTCCCTTGAGTTTTTTAAAACTACACCATCACCTCAAATGTTTTTACCACTAGTTGTGAAATGCCTAAGTGTCCTATTGTGTCCTATTGTGCTGGACACAAGATGTGCAGACATCAGTCACAACACCAAAAAAAGTTTAAATCTATGTAGATTTATATCATTCAGGTTTTTCTTTTCCCCAAATCCACCCCATCTTGTTTATAGCTGAATTTAAGTCTCCATGTTGTCCATGAGCATAGCTCAAAATATTGCACCAGCCAATTTAAGTGTACAACCTTATCTGAAATATATCCTAGAGCAGCTTTACACATAAGATACTGGGGATGAAAAATCAAGAGATTTAGGCTTATTTGTTCTTTTCTTTGAAAAGAGCAACAGAGTGAACTTCAAAAGAGGACATCTAAGTTGAATTCTTGACTTTGCCAAAAATTCCTTGTGTTCTCCTGGGAATTAATTTCATTTCTCACCAACTCTGCTCCCTATCACTGAAAAGTTTTTCTCTCCTTTTTCTCTCCCATCTATTTAGATCCTTAACACTTCCTTGGCCTCTTGTTTCTAATGATCTTAATACTTCCAAATGCCAATGTGATACAAGTAATAACCACGGGTTTCCTACGATTTCTGCCGTGGCAGCATGAGGTGGACTAAATCTGATGGGTTTATGTGGAGGCCGGTGGGCCTGCTGGACAAGGAACGAAAGGAGTCCTGTGGTGGGATAAGTCCTAGGTTCCTTTCAGCTTCCCACAGAAGCTCTGTTGACTGAAAAGCTTCCCTCAGAATGCTCTGTTCTGTTATGTTAATGTACCCCAGTTCTGCCTCCCTGGTTGGCTCCGTTGGCCACTACACCCCTTGGTACCTGATACACCCTCAGAGTTTCTCCCAGTGTGCTGCTCGGATCTGTCTGAGACCTGGCTCGAATGTGGATCTCTCCTGTAGAACCCCAAGCGAAGGCCTCCCCTGCTCATTCCTCCTTGGACTGTCTCACCAGCTCTCCGGTGTGTGTGTCCGTGTGTGTGCAAGTGTGCTGGCTGCACCGAGAGGATTCCTTAGAGGTGCTTTTGGGAAGGTTGTGGTGTTTCACCATCCAGTAATGACCGCGACAGTTTTATACCAAGGTCACATGGGGCTTTTGGGTAATCAGGTGGTTTGGGAGAATAAATATAAAAGGAACAATACTTCTTTATGAACACTTCTCATCAGCCAAAACCTATAAACTGCGTATACCTCAGTTTCTCCACCCACACAGGCAAAAAAAAAAA
>VZRQ01011008.1:327191-345865 GCA_013397975.1 Machaerirhynchus nigripectus
AAGAAGTCTTTATATTCTAGAATGACTATCAGTAATTATCCTCTTATTTTCATGAGGCTCTCTGTTAACGGGTATGACCTCCAAATAAAGAAACCAAAATATAAAGAACAGAGTATAATTTTTCCCATCTTGTGAATTTCGGACTTCAGTTGTAAGATCATAGTCCTTTCCTCACTGATTCCTAAATCTGGCACCAGCTGCAGTAAGGCTTCTCAAAGCTCTTTGATGACTGAAAAATAAAAACCAGAAAAATTTGATTTAGAAAGTAAGGAAGTACTCTCAGGATATCAGGAAACACTAAAGGAAAATAAATGGGAAACAGATTCACATTAATGTGTGTGATTTCATAAAGAGCTTTTATTTTCAAATTCTCCTCCAAAATGTTAGTCTGTATAATGAATCAGACTAACAGGTACGCTATAAATGTAACAACTACTGAAAATGTGATAAAAATGATGAGTTAACAATCTACATAGAAAAATAGTGACAAGACAAAATAACAGTGATTTGATCTTTCATGTGAGTATTCAGTTCAGTCTGTGATGAGAAGTAACATTGATGATGAGAGGATAACTGTCAAAAAATCCTGGGAAAGAAACTTAATGGAAAGGAAAATATTATTCAGACCCCAATGCTTGTAATAAGTAAATTATTACCAACTTTGATAAAATTGGACAATTAATATGTAGAAGTGCCATAAAAGCATGTAGAGTCCCTAGCATGCAACATGAGCTGTTGCTTAATAATAGAGAACGTGGTTTAGTCTAAAACTTTCATAAACAGCATCTTTTTATATTGTCATTTACATTCAGAAAATTATCCCATTTTTCAAGAGATCTTTTCTTAGGGTGTTAATAACAGAGTAGAGGATTTTTGAAAAGGCTTTTCAGAGATAATCTTCTCAATTTTTTAAGAAGTGACTGCACTTTTTATTTGATAGCAGCAATTTTATTTTTAACTGCATGAAAGTTGCCCTTGACTATAACGAGGTATATTAAGGATGTAAATATTACATAGGCACACATCTATAAGGGAGTCTGTGGTGCACGTGAAGGTTCAGGTTATTCAGAACTGGTTCTGCTGTTATGGAGATTGATATTGAACTGGCTGCTGAGACACTGTAACACATCTTCGAAAATGTACACGAGTGATAACATACAGGTGATGCATTTTGCAGCAAGGCTGGTGAAGACAGCCTTTAAGATCCAGAAACACCAATTCAGATCATGTCCTGGACTCACTCTGATGACAGTCTCATGTCTTATCACTCCAGCTGCAAAGAGTTAGGGGTCCATTAGGCCAGAAAACCAAAAGCAACCAGCTGTGAGCCTTTGTGTGCCTCTGCTTTATGCACCTACTGTAAGAGGATTTCAGAAACTGTCCTAGGGAACTTGCCTCAAGTGAGGCTTTGTTTTCATTTGGTAGTGGTGAACATGTTCTTACATGTTACAAGAGGGATATTTACAACACAAGAACCCCTGGTGGGAAAATCTATTCCAGAACAGGTCTGTGCAAGAGAGGATGTTTTTCTGCCTGCAAAAGTCTCTTGCTTTTCTTTTATAGAAAATTCACAAGTGCACTTAGGGGCTCACCCTAAAAAAAGGGTGCAAAGCAAAATCACACCTTTCACTTTCTTCACAGAACTGGTCCCAACAGAAAATAGTAAATGTTTTTCTCCCATGACCCGTCAGTTTGATGGAGTGTACAGAATTAACTACGGAAGAGTTTGGAGAGTTCCAGTGACATTTGATACATAGAGTCACCTGAAATGTCTCAAACAGGTTGAATTGCAACGAGATCTGCTATTAGCCAGCTACTTAGAGGAAGATATTCTCCGTCTAGGAAATCCTCCCAGAAATGCAGTCAGCAAGAGCTAAACGGTCAGTGAGAAAAAGCCAGCACAGAAGTGACATCCTTCTGTTCCCAGAGGTTTGATTCCTTCCAACTTGTTTTTCCTGTTGAAATGAGACCCAGCTAATAAAGTTCTGTATAATGTATTCAGATTCCTGTGGATGCTTCCTTTTTTTACATGACATTTTTTCAAAGTCAGCTTTATCTGTATGACTCCTGCCTGCCAAATATCTGCCCCATTTGAAATCTATATCTAGCCTGAAACACTTTGTTTTGTCCTCTGGTTGACCGTCTGCGCCAGTGAAAGACATCCTTGTGAAGAAGTGCCCCTTTGCTCCTGTGGTTACCAATACTGTTCCACAGTTTCCAAGGGTGATGCTATTATATTGCTCCAGCCACTCTGTGCACCCTGTTGAGTAATTTATTGGCCAAGATCCTAACAGTGGAAAGGCCTGTCTAGAATCCTGCTGAATTTTAAAGGGTAGGAATATTGCACTCCATAACAAGCAGCCATTAATGATAACCAACAATATAATTCCTATGGAATTATGCCTTGCATATGCATGAAATTCCCAAGCATAATAAAAAGCTAACGAAAGAAGTTAACCTCTTGTGTGCTGTGCTTCCTGGTGCATAATTACAGGGTAGTGGAAAGAGCGTGACCCTGTAGATGGCCAACATTATAATTAGCATTCCCCATACTGAAGGCTATTGTCTGGAGGACAGTTTTGTCTCTCCTCTGTTCTGACTTGTGCAAAATTATACCCTTAAATGTGAGTTCATGGCCCTCTCTCAAAGCCAGCCTTTTGTTTTCAGTGTAGCCCCAAAATCAATGGACTGGCAGGATGTGCAGCATACACCCACAGGGTCAGTTTGATGCTCATTCACTAGATACATACAGTGCATTGTAAGGATCTATATGAGATAACAATGATTTCCCACTTTTCAAATGTAGCCACATGAGATTAGGGTATTCGGCAGAAAAATGCTGCCAACTCTTTATGTCATCCTATTAATGGTGAGTAGCAGAGTCTGTACATTTTTCTTGGATTACAGAGCAAAAGCCCGCTCAAAAATCTTCCTGTTTCTCTTCTCATGTATAAATGAAGCTGTGCATTGTACCTCATTAAAACAAACTAAGGCACCTCATTAACACTCACCAAGAAGTAGTTTTCATGTCAGAATTGTAAGTCTGTATAATTCTGACATGAAAAGTTTTACCAAAGGAAAGCTCAATTTAATTAAGGTGATACTGACAGGTTTTAGCAAAAGATTAACAATCAGAAGTTCAGAATTTTCCCTAGACTGAGGTCTGATGAAAAAGTATGATCCTTACCACCATCTGTTTTTTAGTTGAAAATTTCTGGCATTCTTAATTATGGCATTTGACTTTTTAAAATAGTTTTTGCTGTTATCTTTCTTCTCTTCAAGGTGAATTCATGGTCCTGCACAGGTACAAATGTAACTGTGGGCAACTTTCCCTAATCTTAACACCAAAATGAGAAGTCCTATTTTCAAAAGTGAAGTTCATGTAAAGCCAAGTGAGCTCAAGCAAAGGAAGTCAGCTAGGAAAGAACTCGGATAGATGTATTGTTTATAAAGCAATTTTCTCATGGCACCCTGACTGGTGCACCAGTGACCAGCACTGTTACAAATTAAGCATTTTTTAAAGAATCTAACACGGATTTAGGACCAAAAAATTTAAGACTTTTCTTGAAAAATCTTGCTTTAGATGTTCTACACAAAAAAAATATAATTCCTTCTTATCATTTTTATTTTTTCTGTGATGGTGATGTAAGAAAACATAAAAAAATAGATCTTTTTTACTCCATTTTTTTTCAGATTCCCAAATAAGTAGGAATACCATAGTCCAGAACTCTAAAACAACCCTCTAAATCTGAGGCACAATTGCTGCTGCCTGAGCTGAGACATCGCTGTTACATGTGTTAATGTACAATTTTATATTAACTTTTCTTTTTCTGCCCAGAATAAAAAAAAACCCCATGCCTCATCCGGTTTGGGTATGGTGAATATCCATCCATTCAATTTGTCTTGAATGAACTTTTTGTCCTGAGAAGGCCAAAAAGCAGACAGCACCTAAAACTGAAGTCTACCGTCACTTGTACCAGAGAATTACTGGCAATTTACAACATGGAATCACAGAATCACAGAAGGGTAATTGTGTTGGAAGGGACCTCAAAGCTCACAAAAGTCCAACCCCGCTGCCATGAGCGGGGACACGTCCCACTAAACCAGGTTGTTCAGAGCCCCATCCAACCTGGGTTTGAACACTTCCAGAGATGGGGCAGCCACAGCTTCTCTGGGCAACCTGTGCCCGTGCCAGTGCCTCACCAATCTCACAGTGAACAATTTCTTCCTAGTACCCCCCTTTCTGAATGCATTCCCCTTTGTCCTGTCACTCCATGACCTTCTAAAAAGTCCCCTTCACCTCTCTTCCAGCCTCTTTTTTTACCGGAACTGGAAGCTGCTCTGAGGTCTTCCCAGAGTTTGTCTTCTCCAGGCTGAACAACCCAAATCTCTCAGCCTTTCCTCAGAGCAAAGGTGCTCCAGCCCTGTGAGCATCTTCATGGCCTCCTCTGGATTCCTCCCAGCAGGTGCACATTTAGGTCCCTTAGACTATGCGCACTGCAATGAACACGACTGTGCGCCGAAGGATGCTGAGATGGTTCTCACCATGTCAGCGTTACCCAGAGTCAGACCTTAGGCCATGCCAAACCCACGTAACAATTCCTTGTAATAGGGGTATAGACAAAACAGCCCCACCTTTACCTGGATATCCAAGTGGATACAGGCAGTCTGTTAAAAAGACAGAATCTGATCACTGAGGTTTTTCCCTTACACAGTGCCTTTTGGACTCATTTCCCATCTTACTAATAGCCAGAGCTGAATGAAAAGATTCGTTAAGTAATGAATACAACAAAATTCAGCTTCTTTCCCTAATCTACAAGCAAATAATGATTTTTGGAGTAAATTTTTATTCAAATTTTTCAAGTGCGTGTTGCACAGTCATTTGGTTACTTCACAGCTAAACACAAATAGCTCCACAGGCATATTAGATGACCAAGTTCTGAGAGTCCACATCTACTGTTTAATTGTAGCTAATTAACTGGGAGTTTTGGCCTTATTTTCCGTGTGAATGTTGAGGAACAAGCTGTACAACTTTCAACCATTTTCCTTGTTTATTTCTGAGACTGGTGCATTATTAAGTTATCTAACTCTATGAGGTACAATGAAATTTTTTTTTCCTAGTTTGTGTTTTAGCCTTTGCTCTGAAGAGTGAACCATCCAACAAGTTGTAAAATTTTGTTATTGAAATAAGTAACTTATTTTTAGCGTTCTTACAAAATATACTAACTCTTTTGCTGTTTGCATAACACATGACTCGTACTACACCAATGCACAGCCCTTATGGCTGGCACTACATTGGAGCTTTCGCTATAAATTTATGTTAAAAAATTACCTGCTCAGCTAATTGAAACAATGATTTTCAATAAATTGACCCATAAAAATGCTTCAGTTTCCTCTTTATTTGGAATCCAAGGTTTTTTGGAATGATTTCCTTATATTCTCTCAGTTGTACTTTTAGTGCAACTAATAGAACAACTAATAGTTTGACAAGTTAGATATATATGTTAACGACAAGGAAGTCAGTATTGTGAGATTTTCATAATTTTATATTAAATACTTAAATTGCCCTAGTCTGCGAGAATTTTTAGCTATTGTATGAAGGGGCATTTAAGTCATATAGCTAACCCTTCCCAGATTTGCTTCTTTTATACAGAGAAAAGGATTGATATTAAGTTTGTTTCCATTTTTCAGTGCCAACTGAAAAAACAAAAATATTGACCTGGTATTTAGCATCTGAAGCACTCCCAGCATTCCCAGTCCAGTGCAGAAGTTAAATGTCTTTGCTTTTCCACTGTGCAACGCAGAGAATGTGGTGGGAACAGGATAGCGAGGCAACTCAGCTGGAAAATATCTCAGATAGATGAAATATTTGTTGAGCAGTTTTCTCATGTGAATGTGCCTCTGGTTGGTATATGCCAGTCACTAGTCCACGGCATTTGTTTTATCTTCTGTCTCAAGGATTTATTCTCAGGGAAAAACTTCTGTGTACAGTATCGTAACTGTGGACACAACAAAGTAACGTTAGTTTCAAAAAGAGCTCTATCTTTCATAAGACTAACAGACAAAGAGTCAAGTTTTAATATTCTCAAAGGTCCTTTTTTTTCAGATAAGAATTTTATAACAAAGGAATGTTAAGGCAGGTTCCCTTTCTTCTTCTCTGTTAGGCTCGTATTCATTATTGCCGACAAGACATCATTTTGCATTTTTTAAAGATGCAGACATCACAATATGATAGTGTTGAACTGAAAATTATTAAAAACAACTATATTATTAAAAAACATGTTTTTCCCAGATGTGATGATGTCTCAATAGAATCTTTGTGCAGAAAAGGAAATAAGGCACATATAAGTGTTTATCAGCTTTGCAGCTTACAAAACCACTGTCCTGAATAAAGACAGCAACATATCCACTGAGTGTTATCTGATCAAAAACATTCTACATGAACAAATCAAAGCTAGGAGGAAAAAGAGCCATATAAAGATGAGACAGATGAGAAAGCAGCCACATTAGGAAAGCTTCTCCTATTTAAACAGTCAGGCTTTAAAAAAAGACAAAATGAGAGCCAAGCGAATACCCCCTCAGGGTTCATATTCTCACAAATGGGTCTCTGAATCAGATAAAGATACATAATGATCCTGTTTTCCAGCATGATGCGGACACTTACCTCTATGCAGAGCATATTTGAACATGTGTATGGACAAAAAAGAGAGCTAAGCCTGAAAAGTCTTGCAGGCAGCAATTTGATTCAATTATTATCACAATTAATTTTGCAAAACTAAATAATATTAACATTTTTAAGAGAAAGAGTGCTGTACACTAATGCATAATACCTGTGCCATCCTAATTTACTGCTGACCTACACTGGGTAAAAACAGCATCTGTTTTTATAGCTCAGTCACATCTCATGGATGTGGCAGTAACACAAAGCAAGACAGAGGGCGTCTCTCCCTCACATGCTGACAAAATTCCCATGGAAAAGTTGCTCAGTTACAGACACTTTCCTCTCCAAAGTGCCCATTCTAGAGAGTCTTTCAGTTCTTATTTAGAAGGTATTTTTGTCTCTGCCCATAAAGGTTCAATAAATAGCTCTATCACTACTGAAACTGAAGAGGCTGGCTCATTTATGTATCCCCTTTGGCTTACTTTCATGCCTAAGGTGTCAATTCCTAAAGAAAATTTTCCTGAGGGCCAGACACATGTAACATCACTCTCCCATCTACATTTTTGGGTTTCTGGAGGATATCAGATTATACCATCACCACCACCCTGGCAGCATATTTAGATTGTTTGTTAACTCTTTCCACAAAATATGCATATATTTGACAGGCATTTTTTTTTTTACTTATTAATTTCTTGGGCTTTACATGTCACTGTTTTATATCCAACAATTCGTTCGTGAATAATTTACAAACAAAACTTACTATTAAGTTTATAATAAAACATAATTACTCTTACCACATGATTTTTTTAATTCAGTGCACTTAAAAAAAAGTTATTATGTAAAATACAGAGCAATATTAGTGCTGGTACACTGGGACAGTTTCAACATTTGACTTGCCACAATGATTTTCCAGAAGCTGTTTTTAAGTTAAAAAAAGGAGATCCATTGCTGGAAAGATAAAGAGGGAAAATCAATAATTGTGAGAGTGGAATTCAGTCCTGAATAATTCTTATCTGATTCTAAATCTTTCATCTGTACAGTATCATTTTCCTATATGCTTTAAAAGAATGACAATTAGTAATGTCTTTAGGTGCTTAGAGGAGCAGAAATGTCATTGGTACAACTGAATTAAATACACTGGGAAGACCAGTATGCTTGGATTGGACACAATACCAAATAGATCCGTGGTCTTAAATGCAATAGGAATTACCTATTCACTTGGAAAAGCATGAATCATAGAACCATAGGATCGTTCAGGTTAGAAAAGACCTTTAAGATCATCGAGTCCAACCCTTAACCCAGCACTGCCAAGACCACTACTAACCACTGTCCCCAAGTGCCACATCTACACACTTTTTAAATCTTTCCAGGCATATCTCCACTACTTCCCTGGGCAGTCTGAGAGAGCTGTTTTGGGAGATGTCAGTGATTTGGATGGGCTGCAAGGGGCCACAGCTCTGTGCCAAAGCTCCAAGTGATCTCAAACTTGTTGCCTTGTGCTTGGCAAATGGGATTTATGTGACAGTCATTGCCAGCTTGCTTAAAGCAAATTCAGTGGCAAGCAGGACAAGACATCGGAGGCAGGCGCTCCTTTTCAGGCTCACTTTAAATGGCATTACAAGGAGGGCAGAGCCACTTGTAATGAAGTGTTAGCAGTCTGCAGTGGAGTTGTACCCACAAAACTGTTTGTGACAAACTCCTTAGCAAACTCATAGAATCACAGAATCATCTGGGTTGGAAAAGACCTCTAAGATCATCAAGTCCAAACATCAACCCAGCACTTTCAAGCTCATCACTGAACCGTGTTCTTAAGCACTACATCCACACAGCTTTTTGAAGACTTTCTGGGGATGGTGCCTCCACGATGGCCCTGGGCAGCCTGTGCCAGGACTTTCCTACTGTTTTGGTGAGGAAATTTTTCCTAAAATCCAAACTAAACTTCCTGTGCCTTTGCTTGAGATTGTTTCTTCTTGTTTGATCACCTGCTACCTGGTTATGCTTTAGGATTTTAGCTTTTATATTTTTCNTCAATGTCTTTCTTGTCATGAGGGGCCCAAGACTAAAACCAGAATTCATGTTGATGGCCTCAACATCTTGAACTGAAAACTGCGGAGAATGGAATGGTTTGAATGCACACCGTGCAAACCAAGGTGTGTCCAAAAATCTCTCAATTTGTAGCCTTCTCTTTACAATGTAAAATCCATGTCAAAGCACAATAACTTTTGTTGTAAGTAGATATCTATGGATGACAAGAAACATGAGAGGCAGTCTAATTCAAAGTGGAATATTGTGGACATCTTCATGGGGATGACAACATAGGAGTAGGACACCAAAGATGACCTGTAAATCCATGAGTCTGTCTCCATTTTGGATCTACCTGTGTAGAAGAGCACCAGATGATGGCAAAGATGCTCAACCAAATAACAATTTTCAGTTCTAGATCCTAAACTACATAGGTGTCTCCTAATACATTAACTTAATGCTATGTCTCTTCCAGCTCTTTCTTCAGGACATCTAATTCAGGAGTGAGAAGATGAGTGTGGAATTACTCTGAAGTTTGCTGTGTATGATGGGGATGACATGAAATGTCTCTAACTCTTACTTATTTTCAGTGTTTTGGGGTTTTTTTTAAGAAAAAAACCTTAGTAGAATTTACATATCTCAAAACATATTTGTTTTGCATATCATGGATAAATGGTAGTGTAAATGCACTTAGTTACACTTATTAGATTAGATTTATTTTATTTTACTAGTATAGTATACTTACAGCACACCAGACCAGTTGTGATTTATTCTCCTGATGAAAAGCAGGGAAGGGAAAGGCATCAATAAGAGTGAAAAAGAGAGGAAAATTGAATGGTTGTTACAGGGTTCAGCATTCAGTCTGTAACATGGTAAGGGAAGGAGGCACCAGTTATGGACTTTTATACTTCACAAATTATTCTGCTTTGCCTGCAGCCCATGAAACTGCAAGTCACCAACCTGTGACCCTTTGCCCCAGACCCCCAAGGGCCTAGGGGCTGCTATTTCTTCCAAAGTTCAACTCATGACAGTTCCTCCTTCATCTTGCTCCCATCTGAAACTAGGGGAGAGGTCTTGTTCTAAATAACACTTGAAAGATTGTGTTCTCTAAATTTAACTCTTACTTGTCTTTGTTCTCTAATACAGTGTAAACCATGGATACCTTGACACTTAAAAACAATTTATAGAGGACTAAATAATCTGAAGGTACCATCAGGCTAATGATCCCTGAGCCTCTGCAGTGTAAGACCTTGTTTTCAACTGTTTATGACCCTGCCAAATACATTTGTATTCATCTTTTCTCTGCGAAGTATGTTCCATTTTATTTTCCTTGCCAGGGATGTGAGATGAGTTGCCTATTTGCATCTGGAAATCTTAATCAGTCCAGTCACCTTTCATACAAGAACAAAGAAAACTGTTTTAACAAATGAGAAATATGAAGGAAGCATTATAACTGGCATCCCTTGGCTCACAGAAGCAGCTATTACCTCCTCCTGTAGGTCCTCCCACAGCTGTAACCTCTGCCAACTCTTGTCTAACTTGGCTTGTAGTCAGTGCTGTGATACTCAATTGCTTTGAATCAGTGTTGATGACTGAGATAAGGCAAACAACATGAAATGCTGGGTATTAAAGATAGAAATTCTTCTGGTATGTACTTGCCAAATATTGCTGATGCACCTGTTTTATGTTCAGAGTGGGAAGACAGTCAAAAAGGAAGTGGCTAGCTTTGAAAGAGAAGTGGTGCTTTCAATTTCTGAAAATAGCCCAGATACAGAACTGGGTAATACATTACTGAGTAAATGTATGTTTGAAATGCACTTGGGAATTTTTCCTTTGTCATACACAAATAGAATATGCAATGTTTTCAAAGAATAAATTTATTTTCATGAGCATGGAGTGCTTTCTATCTACATCTACCACTGGCAGGCTCAAGGTGGTGCTTGGGGACAGCGGGCAAAGGTTTGCAAAAAAAGCCTGTGGTGAAATCCATTCTATGAACTGCCCTTTTCCCCCTGATTTTCACTGCACTTCTCACACACATATAATGGAGAAGACTCAAGATGATAGTGTGCACAAGCTAACATTCTCTGGCATACAGATTTTCCAAACATGAAGACAGTTTTTCTAGACAACATATCAACAGGAACACTGGCAGAAACTGCACTGCAGGTGGGGAAATTATAACAGGTCAGAAACTTGTAGGTGTGTTAAAGAGTAGAGGAAAATGTTGGTCACTGGTAAAAGAAACCTCCATTAGAACATGAAAGTCTGCAATATCCTAGGATGTTAGGGATGAGGAAAAAAGCATTCAATGTGTGACATATCTGCTCCTCTTTGCTGGCCAAATCCAGTTAGATGGTACACAAAGGTGTCTTATAATGAAGTGAACAAAGATTTTCCACACCTACTAGGGTGGTAACCCTGGAGTTATGAAAGAAAAAAAAGAATCTCTTAGAAACCACAGAACACTTGTTAGTACTTTAAAAGATTGTACAAGGCAGGAGAAAATGTTTCTATGTTGGCTAGTTGAAAGAGAAAATAGAACTTACTAAGAAGTATGGTGTGATTTTTTTTTTTTACCTTTCTTTCCTTTTCAGTTGGACCATGAGAGTCCCTCTGAGACAAGCAGAATCTTTGCAAACTGTGATTTCGGTTATAGGGGTAAAAAAAGAGCATGAAATCTGTGGAACTCCTACTAGAAATGAACTCTTCATTCATTCCCACACATGTATACCTATACTCCAGTACAGAATGGAATCCCAGCATTTTATCTGTCAGTAAATACAGAGGTATAAGGTAAATGTGGTGATTCCTCTGCCGTATAAAGCAAAAACTGTTATAAAGACTGACTGCTCTGGCGGGTGGACTGCCTGGTGATGAGATTTCAAGTCCGCTAAGCAGGCAAGTTCCTGAGCCTCTACACAGCACATGGGAACCATGTGAGGGAGGGATTGAGGAGAAAGGACAAATCCCTAGAGAGAGCTCTTGAATTTTTAGAACTGTTGACCAAGCATACCTTTCACAGGGTAATGTCAGCACCGTGGGTCCAGGAGAAGGAAAGGGATGCTGGTGGTACTGCTGCTCTTCAACTGCAGCTATTGAGCTCTGCTGAGAAGTGTGTCCAGAGAAGATTACATACCAAAATTTTGAGTCTCTTGTAAAACCTTATTTTTCCCTCTGAGTTAAAATCCTACAGAATTTGATATGCTAATAAACATTAATTCTACATCTGGAATTTTAAAAGTAGGAATCTGCTTTCAAAAACACAAGGAGCATCTGGACATGTTGTATGTAGAAAATAAAATAAATCGTTTTGAGGGAAAATATTCAACTTAGAACAGAAATATATCTAATGTTTGGAGCACCAGGTTTTGTTTGGGACCATCTAGATTCCCGACTTTGCCATCTGAGGATTCCTCTAGTGTTCAGGACTAGGGTCCAAATTTGGGATCAGTTTGCTTTGACAATATGGATATTTTAACACTATTCCCTGGCTGTGTTCTCAGTTTCCAAAAGGTAGAGAAATACATTGTAATGCTGGGGACATCAGAAGGCATTCATCGCCATGCCTTTGGAATGCGCCTGGCAGTCTGTAGGGAAGGTACCGCACACACTACCAGTTTCAATTGCCAGCTCCCAACAACTACTAAAAGGAATGAATTTACACTTTTGAAGATGTTCTGTGTGCTTGACGCAGCTCTCAGACTGTTCTTCAGTGGAGGGTGTTTTGCTAAAAACTGTTAGAGATGAAGAGAGCAAGGAGGAAATTCTCTCACCTGCATCATCCTACAGACCACATTTCCCATTCCTGATGCTGAGTGGTATCCCCAGCTTGGCCCTGAACTCTAGCTGCCTGCATTATGCTAGCAAGACAGCGGGTATTCCTGGAATAAAGAGAAAAAAGATGGAAACAACTCCTAACTGTTACCTGGAATGAGGTTTGAATATGGGTTTTTTTTCTAACATGCACAAGAAGCAATATAATTAATAGGTGAGGTTTTTTAATGATATTTGAATTCTTCAATTCTGGGATACTTTCAAGCCTTCTGTAGTAGATGCTGAGGTGTGAGATCAAATGCAGGCTGGGGATTTGGAGATGGTAATGATCAGCAGGCAGCATCTCTATCTGGAACCATAAAGAAATCTCACAGAGAGACAAGATTGACGATCCCTGTAGATCAACCCCTTCATATCAACAAGGCAAGACTGACCCACATTATCTAAGAATCGAACTCCAAATTCCTCAGATGTCCAATGACACAATTAGGTCTGGAATGCTCAGGTTTTGACTCAAATTGACCTTTTCCCTGTAGATTTCTAACTTTAAAATGTGAATTTCATCTGCTTTACTGCCTCCGTCCCTCACACTTTTTTTTTTTGAGGCAGTCATTTGAAAAAGAAAAAGCTATTTTTATAGAAATCTGAAACATTAGAAAGATGTTCAGAAAACTGATTGTTGTAGCTAAAATAGAACCAAAGTAAAATCAAATATTCTCTCATTTAACAAGCGTACTGATAAAAAAAAAAATCACTTGCAAGGGTTTTTAACATAAAAGACTACAAAAGCCTAAAATCTTGTTGTCACTTTTGAGAAACACAGTCTTCTCTGAGCCTTTAGTGGCTTCTCCTCTGAGCCTTGAGAGACTACTGAGCACTGTATATTTTACCAACATATGGCTAGCATAGCCTATTATTAGGATTAGCTGCATTTCTTTGTAAGGATATTATAGCCCATGTGGATCATGCCAGCCTCTTCCTCTGCCATGTCTTTATTTGCCAGTGGGCTGAATTATTCACTGTCTGCAATCTGAGTTTGCACAAGTCCTTTCAAAGAAGTAAAAAAAGGGGATCTAGTGCAGGAAGAAGGAGGAGAAGATTTAGTCCATGAGGCATGTTGGGAGGCACTTCCAGACTCTTGAGGTTTGTTGTGGTAAACAATCCCTGCCCTTATACAGCAGAATAATCTTTAGTAATGATGATAGCTACCTAATAGCTACACTGAGTACAATGAAAGAAAATGTGGAATGGAAAAAGCTGAGCCAGTTTAATCTTCCCCGGATCTGTGAGTGGTGGTTAACATCAAAGTATTACTCTAGAAAACCCTCTTGACACTGCTTGCTATTTCAACCAGGAAGACTTCTTTTACAATTACTCTTCATTGATGGAGCTGGCAGGGTCAGAGGAGGTAGCATGAAAGATGAGAAACAAGCATATGTGACAACCTCCAGGAAATGATTTACATGCGCAAAGCAAAATGTTTCCAAAATTGAGAGCCGTGCAGGCTTGACAAACAGGTATGTAAGCACAGTTGTTCTGAAAGCTGGGCTGCCTCAAACAGACAGGCACCCACCAAATCAGAATAGGGGCTTCTGTGCTGATAAAGGTCAGAATTTGGGCTGATATGGACACTGGTGGAGGGGACAACGTGAGACACTATCTTTCAGGCTGGGGTGACACCCAGTCACAAATTTTGGTCAGTCTCCATGCATGGAGGAATTAAGAGCTGTAGAATGCACTGTCTTAAATGACAGTGGTGCATGTAACAGCTCCAACCCTGACACACTCACAGCCCCAGGCACAGTCTGCAATGCCATGGCCACTTTTCCCGAGCAGGAGTAGTGCTCAAAAAGGATTGAAGCTTTAGAATGAAAAAACCTGCTTTCAAGCAGTCTGAACTCATAAATTATTATTGTGTAAAAGGGCAGTAAGAGTAGGTGTTCACCTGTCAGTCTGCTTTATCGAAGACAAGAGCCTATCTCTGCTCTTCCATGCACTGACTTTAAAAAAAAAAAAAAAATTGCATGGGGGAAAAAAAAAACCAACAAAAACCACAACATCTTTGCTACAGAGACATTTTTAACAAGTATTCCAGAAAGAGCACCAGCTATCAAAAAGGCTGCCAGGACCAGAAGGAGCCATCAATCGAACAAGTTTACATTTCAAAGTTTTTTGAGAACAGTGAAAATGTCTTTACCCTTCTTGATGGGAAAACTACAGTGCTATAGGGAAGTAGCTATTTGCTGCTTTTTACTGAAACACATTTCTCTGAAGCAGCCCTTTAACCCTGGGAATGATGCTAGAATGTAAGACATACACACACACACACACACACACACACACACACACACACACACACATATATACACATATATATTAAGTAGCGCTCGTGAGAGTTCTGCTCAGAGCTGCTTTAAGACTGTGGAGTCAGTCTGCTCTCTTTTCCCTTTGTATATGCCATTGTTCAGCTCCAGAGCTTCTCTTAGATAATAGAGATGAACTGGTTAATTTTTTTTAAACCCTTTCCTGACAGTATTTAAGAGATGGCAGAATGCATCTGTCTAATTCTGACATTTATCAGGTAATTCAGTCAAGTTCTCTCATGTGACACAGCTTCGTTCCCTCTAAAAGAACCTGCTGCAAACAAAAGGCCACAGTATATTGTACAGCATCACTGGTCCCAGATGTTTCAAAATTAAACTGCTAAGCTTCCTTGGCCCCTGAAATCTGGAAGAGAACAAAAAAAATGCAGTGACTCTTAACAAGCTGTACTTTCTGTATCTGCAGTACTTCTTTCATTTTTGTGCTTGATTTTTTCTAAGTCATTTGAAAATGATTAGGCAGCTCAAATAATTGTTTCCTGGGTATATTAGCAGCACTATAATTGTCATGTGTAAAGCTAAAGTTGGTAAAGACTGCAGTCTACTCTGGAATATTCAAACTTCCCATATACAACAGCTCACAGATAAATATTTTGAAACTTTTATTACTAGTTTCCCTAGTAGCTCTTTTCTTTGTTTCTTTGTCAGGACCCCAGATGGATTCAGTCTGACACTGTTCCTCAGTATGCAACGGCACTGCCTGAACTCTGGATGGAAAGGTTGTTGTCTTGCCTTTGGCCAGCATTTTGCAGTCACCACCACACAATGGATGTTGCATACTCTCTTCTGGGTGGGAAGGGTGCATGACAGGCCTTTACTCCTCTCTACGTGCAGAAAAGAACAACTACCATCTACAATGACATATAATTTGTATGAGCCTCAGACCAACTTAATGAAATAAATTATACTTGGTGTAATTNTTCTCAATGAACTCCTTTTGACCCACTGGTCTGAGGTTGCTGCTGTGTGATGTACATAATTCTCTCAACACTGGTCCATTACTTCTGCTCAGGGTTGGGGGTCAAGCCTGTAGTGTAAAGTCAAAGAGAATTAGCAGCCCTATCAATAACCAGCTGCAGGACTGCAGTTCAAATGATAGATCATAAAAATCCAAGGAAAGATGAATAAAATGTGAAGGAATATGCATGTATATTCTATAGTTTGAGCAGCTGCTGTGGACTATCAACATCATCAGGAGATCTCAGTGCATTAGCATAAATTCAAATGACAAATGCACAGTGCTATTCAGAGACTCATTAATTTGCAATGGGTGCAGTGCTCATGACATATTAGTGAAAAATTCAAATGTCTATGTAGCATTGTGAGTTTAGTTGCGGGACCTAAGTTGCTAAAATGAAAACGTGTGCAATTTTTTAGCAGTTTATTAAATTATGAAGTGTGATGACTATATCTGTGCATCTTTTTAAACAGATGAGGTCCAGTGTGCTCCAGCACCAAATTACATGGTTTGTGTTGAAATGTCCCTGTCAGACAAATTCTGAGCTGGAGCTGAAATACCAGCTAGGTGCTGGCTGCTGCAGCATGCGGGCTGAGATCTCCCCCTTCTGGGTGAATGGCATTGCCACTGAGAAAAAAGAAAATTCGGTTCTTTCAGGGCTTCTTCTTTGTTATATCCCCGGTCTTGTCTGCGACATTAGCCACTGGTCGTGTTTTACGATGTTTAGGAGAGACACGACAGCAGAAATAAAATAATGCTGTATTATTGTGTGTGAGCATGACAGCTTCCTCTGTCGTTCCCTATGCACAAGCATAGCCTTTACATGTAAGACAACTTAGACATGCAGCGTATGAAAAGTCTTAATTGGGAGTAACTCATCTTAATCCATGGCTTTGTTTATCTGTAAAAAATGGAGGAAAAAAGCATTTACATTTGCGTATGGGGAACAACCCGTCTCTAGCATGCTTTCATAATGCTGAGATGAAGCTTGCAATTATAGCGTCTGACAACTGAAATACACCCCAGTGGTGTTTGTCCTCAGTGACTTGACTCTGCCATGTGTGTGCAGCTCTGCTATATCTTTCTGACCTCAATGAACACTGTGAACTCTACTGAATATTTTTGCTTCCTCTTGGACTTCTAACTATATCTTTTTCTGGCCCTGAGTTTACATGTTTTTCTGTCCACCTGGCTGTCACACCTAGTGTGGGTTTCTTTTAGCAGAAAAAATATACTTTAAGGTAATTGCTAGTACTTTTTCTGAGGAATAAAAACCTTAGTTTTAAAGTGCAAGAGCTACAATATCTAACTGGTAAAGAATAGCTTATATTTTCAAAAGCACTAGAGTTAAGCTGTACAACCTCCGAAAAATTTTGAATCAAGATGATTTTTGGAGACAGGGGAACTAGCTGCCAGTTGCATGTCCAAATCCATCAGCTGCTCTTGAACATTTGAAAGTCTCTGTAATGTCTCATCTGTGCCATGCTACCTCCCACGTAGGCTACGGTATGACACAGCTGAAAAAGAAAAAAAAAAACCAAAACCAAAAAAAAAAGCCAGAAAATAACACAATATCACGTCTTTCCCATCCCTATGAGGAGGATCACATTCCTCTGAGCCTCTTGGTGTTTTGATAATCATGATGCTTGCCAGGTGACCTGAGCTGTCAGCACACAATAAGAACATGTGGAAAGGGATTTGCCCTACCCACATAAGGAAGAAAAGAATCAACACATCACCAAACTAAGACTAAAAATCACTATGAACTGGCTGAAAGCTATAGTTTCCAAATCCCACAAATGGAGTAGGATGCTTGTCTGACCTCAGCTTGCACCCCCTCCAAAGGCTTTCCAGGTAGATATCCAGGGTGATATCATAAAAACTGCATGAGCCTCCCATTACAGTCAGTTGAAGCTTCATACCCTAACATCTCACCCTAACATCTTCATTAACCTTGCCCAAACCTGACGTGAATGTCCACATGACTTGGATCTGAGCTACTGGAAGCGCAAGAAGGGATTTTGAGAATGGGAGGGCAGAGGAAATGGCAAGGTGTGATGCCAGCAAAGGACGTGTCTGGGTGTGCAGATGTCAGGTTTCATTTGGAGCCATAGGTTTCAGGCATGGGAAATGCTAAAAATCTGGAGCAACACTCAAGACTGAACCTACAGTTATTTTAGACACAGAAGGGCAAACATTCATCCACAAAGCCTACTCTGGGGGATTGAAAAGAGGAAAGAGCCAAAAGCAAGCAGAGCCATCTCTTCATGGCCCCTTAGGGTGGGAGAGCACAGCAGCTACGCCCCAGCTTCCTTCCCCCTTTGCAACTGAAATTCCAGTGTTAAGCAACAGAGCACAGCCTTAACACATGCCTACCAAACATACCACCTACGGAGTCCAGAGCTTGACCAGAGCTGATGGGACAGCTAAAGGTCCCTCTCCAGCAAAGAAATATTTCAGTGGCCCTAAAATGCCTCTGTCTCTCAGTCATTTCCTTCCCTCCCCTCTGCCCAGGATATGACCAGAGCCAACTGTGTGGTGCCATGGATGATTGCCTGATCCGATTGTTGGTGCCAGCAGGACCCTAAAGTTTAAATGACAGCCGTGGGATCAGAGGAGCCTGGAAATTAATTAACCACCATTCTCCTCCCAGCACCCACAAAAGTTGCTGAGTCCACTGGCTAAATGTCACCCTGAATTCTGCGGAGAGACTAAATTTTATTTTGTGAGTAACTCTCAAAAGCCCAGTTTAAGGAAACACAGCACAGGTGGCATTTCTTCTGAGAAATAACTTTCCTTCATTAGCAGGCAGCATTGGACAATAGGCCTTGGTTTGAAATATAGCACCTACTCTCTGCAACCAATTGCACAGGTT
>VZRQ01011008.1:349545-366207 GCA_013397975.1 Machaerirhynchus nigripectus
ACAAGGGGTGGCTGTGGAGTGGTTGTGTGCCCATGGCACTCCAGATGCCCCATTAGCCTTTTGGGGGTCACAGACCATCTGCATCCATCATCAGGCACATGCCACCAGTTTCAACAAAAATACTTTCTTTCTCACACTTTTAGAATTATTTTTAATTTTAGAATAAGGTCAAGCCTTAATGACTACAAAATGCCTTCTGAAAACTTAATTTGCACCTGACACATTTTCAAAAACTGAATGAATACATTATTATAATAAATTATTTATTAGGTATGTCCAAAAACACTGAACAGGGCTTCTCTAAAGCCATTTTGTTTTGGGACAGTTTGTTTTCGTCTGTCTTACGGTAGCCTTCTCATCATGGCTTTGATGACTACAACATTGCCTTTGTTTTCATTATGCCTTCTCATTATATTATTTATTTTCTGTTATTCTTTACCTGGTTTTTTTTGCTGTTAAGAAGCTCCTCTGTGATTTGCAGTGTGACAGCATTGTCAGGAAGTCTGCATATTTTGTTTGTTATTGTCTTGTTTGATAAATATGAACTCCTAGACAATTTTTAATACTGTAATTTCCAGCCTGTAAGACACACACACACAAGTGCAAGAAGTCATGTGAGAAAGAAGGCTATATTTATAATATCTCTGATAATAAACCTGGTACAAAACTCACATCAGAGCCAGTCTAAACATGACAGCACTTAATAATGGAACCACAAAACATAATCAGGTTGAAATTCCAGCTGAAATACTGGAAATAGAGGTGGAAATAGTGTAATTTGTTGCTGATTTTGATCCAAAAAAAACCCATAAAGGTAAATATCAGGAAGGAACAGTAGTTTCAGTTTAATATAATTAGTCATGCTTATTGGTTTTCAGTTAATAAGTAATGACAAATCTGACAGTGGAAGATGCCAAGAACAACTAGATTACTGTCTCTTCAGGCTGGGTCTAGATAATGTTTTTGTAAAGACACAAAGGCATGAGGTAAGTCAGGAGTTAAGTCAGGAGGATAGTTTGGGTTTGAACTGTAAACACATCAGCTGTTTCACAGATGCTTCCCATACACATGGACTGACACTCCTCATTCCTGCAGATGCAGAAAGTCCTAATGTCTTCACAGAGGGATTCATCAAACTGGTGTCACCAGGATAATGGTGGCAAAGGTACCAGTAGACTTTTTTTCAGAACAGTGCCCACTCTTTCTGATCAAAGAGACGATGTACTTTCTTCCAAGAGCTGAAGGATCATGGATGCTACCTTTGCTTATCCAGCGTGGAGGATAGTTAATCTAAATAGTCTGGGGATCCTTCACAGGACCTGCATGGCCTCTGCATGATAGCCATGTAGCCAGGATGGAGATGTCCAGGAGATGTTGCTGGAGCTCAAAACTTGAGAATCTCTTGAGAATTTCCGTACTAGAATGTGTGAGTTCCTCATTCTTGGAGAGCAGAAGTGGACAGTTTTACTTTCAATCACAGATGAAAGAGACAACCTAATCAGACCCAAGTGAGTGAGGTCAGAAAGGGCAAATTTTAGTTTTTAAAAGGAATTCTAGTGTCATGGCTAATTTTTATCTGCCTTCTCATCCCATTCTTTTTGTTTGTCATCCTCAGGTTTGCACAAAGACTGTAAAACTGTATTTCATGCTCTGACACCAGCTACTCGCTTAATTTGATACTCGCTGCATTTGATAAACAAATGCAGAAGATAATGAAGGTAAAGGTTATACAAAGTTTATCTTTTAACTTTTTAAGGAAGCAATGCCTCAGGCTGCCAGGTTTTGTCGAGAGAATCCCTACTTGGTAGTTCACCAAGTCTAGTTAAGTCATTTAGGCATCTTAAATTGCATGTGGACTGCCTATACGTCTCTATTTCTTTTTTTTTTTTTTTAATTTCAATCATTTTAAGTGAGATGCTTTGCTTCAGGGAAAGAAACAGACGGCAGAGAGATACAAAACTTCCTGAGTCTCCTCTCTGTTATATAGTGGAGTGCATAAATGTTTGGAGCCACAAAATAGTGTAAAGGGACCTGATTATATAAATACCTTAAACATCTCTTACAATCTTCTCAAACTGTATTATATTAGCCACACATTAAAGGGAAAAAAAAGATCATCTTTTTTGAGTATGCATGTTCTATTTGCAAAAAACATGTTTCTCAAAAAGAGAGAATGGAAAAGGATCATGATATACACCTAAACCTAGGTAACAGAACTGGACTTCTAGTTGTCTCATGAGATATAACCCAGGGACATTTGACATTTGTCCTCTCACCTTACCCTGGCTTTCACACAGTTGTCTGTTTCCCTTGAGCCAGACAGATCTAACCTGTCAATTAATAGATAATGTAAGTTTACTTAGATGTCATGTAATGCTGTTATCCATGTGGAAATACATCAAATGTCCTAGTTTGCTCTAAAGGCTATGGAACTTAGTAAAAATATTCTCCCATGGGAAGCCTAGCCTTGACAAATGCCTGAGGATTAGTCATAGTCAGTCATCTCTTTGTGATGCAAAATGACATAATCATTGGCTTTTTCAAGTAGTATTACACTTTCATTTTCTCCAAATAAAGAACCAAATTCCAGGTTTGCAAACAGTTCATGTTGTGTAAATTTATTATTGAATAAAGAGGTCTTGCTAAATCCCAAGAACTGAAGAAACACAATAGCTGAAACAATTGCTTAAAAATTTTAATAAATTAAAGAATGTCTAAAAGCCATGATTTCATTTAATATTTGTCATCCTTTGTACCATACTGCTGCAGCACTAGATAATCAATAGCTTAGACTGTCCTCTCCAAAGTCATCTTGACTATGCATTGAAAGCACCAAACACAGGTTGATATTCCACTGTAATAGGTGAGAACTTTATGTTATTTAACCTGGAGTAAGGCACCCTTATATTAAAATTTTATATTGTAAATAGGGCCAAAAATCCATTAAAACATCCAAAACATATGGAAAAAATGGCCTCTAGGTATTGAAAGTTGTTGCCTTTATCACACTGTGTATCTAAATTCCCAAGGATGATTGATTTAACAAGGTTTGCACATTAAAAGTCTTTTTCTTTGTTACAATAGAGGAAATCATAAGAAAGATTAATGCCCTCTGCATGGTGCCATGGAATTAAAATGTCTTTCAAATGTCTTCACTCCAGGAAGACTTCGTTATGCAGGCCTGTACTTAGCAAAGATTTTCTCAGTGTAAAGAATTTATTAGTCATGGCTGATGATGCTGGTGTGCTATAACCTAAATATCTGGAATTTGCCTATAGTAAGACAAACTAAGCACTTCAGAAGGCTTTGAAGAAGTGTTCATTTTTCAGGTTTATATAATGGATTCCATGTCAGAAACACGTGAGGCTATGACATTCAGGCTTGACATATTTTTGTATTGCAGTAGCGATATCTGACACAAAGCAGAGTAATGTGTTCAGACTGTACTGTCTTAGAGAGTTTACCTCAAAGGTAAAGGGACACAGACCAGGTTGAACATGCACCTCTTTCTTTAGGGGAAGAGCTTGAATCAGCAAGGTAATACAAAAGAATCAGAACAGTATACTGGCTGTTTAGGTTTACACCTTCCACAAGGAATGTACAGGTGCTATCACATTCATTCTCTCTGGAAACACAAAAATATTATTTCAATATTTCTTTCAAGAAAAATGCATTATATAGAAATATGCCTTTTATGCCTCTATATTGGAAAAATCATAGCTCTATCTAGGCACGAAGTCAGGGTATGAATGTATTTACAATGTGAAGAATAAAAGAAATACTGAATATCACAGAACCATAGAAAACTCCAGGTTGCAAAAACCTGTGCAGTTCATAAGATCAAACCTTGCCCTGAAAATAAGGCAATGGACTGGTTATCCTGGGCCACTCAAGTCAATGTATCTATCAGATGATCTTCCAGCACTCTGCTGGGTAAAATATCCAGTGTTTGAGTATTCTCACTGTGAAGAATATTTTTAATATCCAGGGGGAATTCTACTTCAGACAACTTGTGCTACTGCCTCATGTCTTGGCACTATGCATTCTTGTGAAGTGAGGGTAACTTACTCTCCATCACCACCTTTGAGGTCTTGGAAAGCTGCAATTAGGACTTCCTGAGCCACCTTCTCTTCAGAGTGAGCAAATCCAGTTCCTCTCATCTGTCTTCATATACCAACTTCTCCAATGCTTTCATCATGGTAGCGGTTTTTGCTGGGTCTGGTGGTCTTACTTTCTCAGACCAAAGGGACCAAGACCACTTTCCAAGGCACAGCCTAAGAAATGCCAAGTTGAGTGAGATATTCACATCCCTAATTTTCTGGTTGTACTCCAGTTGAGGGAACCAAGAAGAGAGTTAGCCTCCTCTTCAAAGCTGCACTTGTGCTCAGCCTGCTACACACCCTGTCAGTCCCCTGCATTTCTGGTAGAGACCAGGGAAGGAAGCATCGACACAGCACTTGACATGACCATGGCCTTGGGGTTACAGTCTCCCGAGGTCTGTTACAGGGTTCGTTCTTGCTCCTGCAGACCCAAACAACAGGTCAAGAGGAACCATCCTGCCATTGTAAATTCAGTCCATGTTTCATCCACGGAAAAGAAAAACATAACTTTCCCAAGGACTTTATGCATGATTACAGTATGAATGCAAGAGAGAGAGTAAATACAGCCCTGACAAAAGACAGAGAGAATGGTGGAAATACAGATTTGAGCTCAGTAAATGGAGAAAATGAAATGTCAGAGGAAGATTTCAAGCTGAATAGTATTGGGAAGTGAAACATCAGAAAAACTTCTTAAAAATTAGAGGTATGTTTTCAACAACAAATATAGTTCTTCAGATAATACATGAAAATTGGGTGCACTAAGCCATCTGCTATAATTACTAAAACTCATTCATTATTTCTTGTTTAGAAATATGTCATGACTTCCACCCAGGCACTTTCCCATTATCCTTCATATTCTACAAACATATAGTAAGAGACAGCGCCTGTCATGACAAGCCTTGAAAGCACAAGGTAAAAGATAGGAGAAAACATGGAAATGAATCACAGAGAGAGACAAGTGATTAAGTTTTTTAAATAATTGAAGTGATTTTGAATTCTTTCACATTTAATAACATTACCCTTAGTGACTGACACAAGGACAAATGGGAAGCTTGTTGTAGAGACAGATATTTAGCAAATATGTTCTGAGTCACCCTCCGGAGCCTTCAACAAAGACTGTGCACCATGAAACATACTGGCCACGGGGCAGGGCTTTAGCATTACCATCATGTCCTTGATATCTTTTCTTAATTCCTTTTCAGACAGGTTCCTCGAAACAAAGAAAACATTGGGGAAATAAAGCACATCTGCTCTCAGAGTGATGGGATGGACAGAGACCTGCTTTCCCATCTATTTTGTTACTTCTCATTACAAAAAATCTTTAAAATAATGGTTACTGTTTCCAGGATCTCCATTAAAGTAGATATAACATTGTGTTCTTATAATTTAAAATGTTTTAAAGATTGCAATGCAAATAAGGTATAAACCCATAATATTGCACATTCAATTACTTTTAGCTGGTAAATTTTAATTATAAATATGTAAAAAAAAAACCACTGAAGTTTGTTGATATCAAGCAAAAAGACATTTTGCAGGCAAAAATGGGGAGAATTATGAGTTTTTGGTTTTCTTGTTTTCTGACTCCCAGTGCAGAAACATCTGAAAGGCTAAAACCAGAAACTATTTTGTTTGCAGAAATATCAAACCTTGTCACTTTTCTACCAGCTTCTTGACAAAACCCATACAATATGGAAAACACTGGATCATCTGCCTTGTTTACCTGGGAAAGAATTATTAAAAATTAAGAACAACTTGTGCTTCTATCCTTCCCCCTTGGTGCAAGTGAAATAAATGTACTCTGGGGAGTGTGGTTGTCCAAGAAGGAGAGAAAAATTTTAGGAGAAACAGAGAATGCGAAGGCAGGAGACTAGCAGCCCAGAGGAAGATGAGAGTGGGGAGGAGAGGGAAGGAGAACAGAAGGATAGGAGAAGAGTGGGGACAAGGTGGGAAGAAGATGGGGTGTTGGCTATGATTGATGTGCCATGTGGCACCACATAGGACAGATGTGCAGAAGGAGGTGGATTTGGTCTCTGGTCTCTGGTCTCTGTTGCAGGGGACCAACAGAGCCAGAGACCATCATTCCAGAACTCTACTATTGTGGTAAATCAGTGGATTATCCTGGTCCAGATCTATTGTGCCACGGCCACAGAATTGATGGACTGGTTCCACAGATGGTCCTCCTAATTTTAATTAAATCAAATACACGCACACTGCTTCCAGAGTCAGCACAGTGACAAAGACAGTTCTGGGCACCACCAAATTTCATGCACCCTGAGCCAGCCATGAAAACCATCTGAGACAGCTTGTGTAAAACCTGACTGCTGTGCTTTGGGAGACCCTTCCAATCACCACGTTTCCATTATCCACCCTTCCCAGCCATGAAGAAGGGGTTGGGGCAATAATCCAGCTAAACCAGCCTGTCACTCAAGTGCATGACTGGAGTGGGGTGGGTGGGAGGCAGTGAAGGGGTCTAGAGCAGCCAAAGCTCTGGATCCCCATTTTTAACCACAGAAATGGGATGGGCTTTTTTTGGCACCCACCTCAGCACCATGATGCTTGACAAACCCTATCTTGAAAACCAGTTTAAGGAACAGAAGCTCTTTTCCCTCTGAGACACAAATCATAATTTTGATGATATACCAAGCACTGAAGAATATTTGGCATCCATTTCTTCAAAAATGCCCCCCAGTACATAGTAAGAACTTCCCCCATTTCATTTCTAATACAAATGAAAGGAAATTATGCTCATGAATGATCAGATGATTTTTTAGCTGTGCTTTCTATACCATTGAAATATTCTCTATTCCTCTCTTCCACCTGGATGGGCTTCTACCCTTGTAAAGCATGTATAGCCATGCAGCTATATCATGAACCTCATCAAAAAAATGTATTCCTTTTTTATTTTTTATTGTTTAGAAAAATCTTAAAATATCCCACAGTGTGTTTTTAACCGTACATTCAGTTCATATACAATTGAATTAAATAAAAGCTCCTAAGATGATAGAGCCCATTCTTCCTGGACAAAATTTCTCAGTACCTGTAAGCTCTTCTTCCTTTACTGGTACTTTAAACCCTTGGAAAAGGATGGGATGCGTTTAATTTTTGGTTTTTGTTTGGGTACTTTTTAACATGTGAGGCAGATCTTTTGTTATTTCCTACATAAAGCAAGCTCTTAATTTTTACAAAATTACATTTTTGGTAACTTCTTTCATGTCTATCATATCTGCAGTATCAGTGCTCTTATTTGTGCACTTAGTAGTCTGACAAATTATATTTTTCTTTTTCTGTTTCCTGTCTCACTTATTCCCTTTTTTTCTCACAGAATTTTGTTCCAAATAGGAGATGGTAGTGAGATCCTAGACAGTAGTGAGATCCCTAAAAATGGTAAATTGGCCCAGCAACATCAGACTATTTACAAATTTCCCTGTGTTTCTACCTTCTCTCTGCCTTATCTGTGTAGATCTGAGTAGCTGCTGCCTTGCTTTAAGAAAAGTTCTTACCAGATGAAGTACTTCCAAACCAAGTCATGTTAGAACAAATGCAACACTTATTATTGCACCTTTCTGGTGGCAACCACAGAGAAAAGCCCTGACTGTTTTCTTTATATTTTCTCAATACATCCAGATGATTTTGGCACTGGTGGAATGGTGTTTTTTCCATCTTCCAGTCAGGGAAGTAGTTGTCTTTTTCCACTGTTTTTTTTCCCATGTTTGCTTCCAAAGCCACACAAGCAGACCCCCCAGGCATGCATGCGGTACATGATAAGCAACATGCAACACATGGTCTGCGCATTTGTACTGACGTTTTCAGAGAGGAAAGTGCCTCTGATCCTATAATTTCCAGCCCAGGAGCCAAGAAGCTGGCTGTGATTTCGACAGGTGGTGCAATATATGGTCCAGACCTGAAATGAACCTGCCTGAGCTGGGCTTAATCAGGATACATTGAATAATGAGGACAGAGCTGCAAAGGACAGGCTACAAGTATTGTGCCATTGAATGCAGCAGGGAAGTCAAGTCCCAGTAATCTCAATATTGAGACTGTTAGAGAGAGAGAAGTTCTTGCCCACTTTGTTGCTAAATTTAACTCCCTGAGTTAAATTGAGATAGGAGAGCCACGAGAACTGTGCAGAGCACAGCGACACCTGAACAGCAGCAGATGCCACAGAGGATCTCTGCTGGCCATGGGCAGACTGGAGCAGCTGTGTTGGCTGGGAAATCTGCTCCAAGAGGTGTCTGAGCTCCTGTGCTCAGCTGCAGAGTGTACTGTGCACTGAGAGGTCTCACCCTGTGGCACCGCAAGCTGGGGAAGCACAGCTGGGCATGAGCACAGCACCGCTGCTGCTGCCTTACCTGATGTCACACCTGGAACCCTGCAATCCCCATGGAACTTGTCCTAGCAGCTAACATTGCTTGAGGTAGAACCATGTAATCCAGCTGCTCACCACACTGGGAGGAGCTCCTCACCCTGAGGTCTCTGTTGATGCTCCTACCACTCAGAAACCCAAACTTCAGAAAGAATTTGAATATTAGATTTATGTACTGACAAATAAATCTAGCTCTTCTCACAGATATACTGTTTCACTTCAGCTACTGATCCTATCTCTTAATGACCAAAATAATAACCAAGGCAGAGAAGTGCTCCCTTCTCACCATTCCAATACACTTAAGGTTGTAGTAGTATTTTAATTCAGCAAAGCTAATCTGTCACATGGAATAGATAGAAAAATTATTCCATATGTAGCCCCAAGAAAGCACTGTCAAGACAGCTGTACCCATTCTGCCTTAACACAAAATATTGTCATGTCTCAGCTAAGTCTTTTATGACAGTGATTGTATCTAGCATCCTGAACAGTGAATATTTGTGGAACTAACTCTCCCATAGATCTTCGTGATAACAAATGATATTTCTCTTTTTCAACATTGCTGTATACTTGTAATTTTATCTGTGATGTATCTAATTCAAGATCAGTGAACCCAACCATAACACTAAACAGCTAAATAAACCATCATACTCAGTGCATGACAAAGCTCTTGTTATCTCCTGGTTGCTCCAACTCACAAATCTGCCTCTGTGTTAAAGTTTTTGTGTTCAGAAATGCTTCTTCTGAATATGGATTTTAAAGCCTACCGAAGCCTGTACATTTCCACCAACATTGCAACATGATGTTGATGGAAATGTATACCAAAAATACAGAGGTAGAAAGAGGACAACTCTCCAATTTGACTGGTAAACATAGGAGGAAGACCAAACACTGGATCATCTCCTAAACCCTAAATTTTCGGTTAAGGTCACCATTCAATTTTCACCATTTTGCGTTTCCACCAAAGGAAATATGTTGATCAAGTCATCCAGAAAGGGAAAAATCCACTAAGTTCCTGAATTCCTGTATTTATTTTCATTTTCTCCTTAAACACTTGTTCTTAACATAGAGTGAATCTGGGAGGGTTGATAGAGACATTTTTCCTGTAGTTAACTAATAAGTTCACATTCTCTCACCTCTCTAGCTACTCAGTTAAGTCCTAAAAAACATGCAGCTAGAAAGAAAAGGAAAGTGTGGTCCAAATTTCTCTGCTCTTGGCCTCATAGCAAGGCCCAGATTTCTGCTGTGAATAAGAAAAGCTGATTCCACATACAGAAATGATGCCAGGTTAGCTGAGAATTCAGCAGAAATAAGTTGCGATAACTTTTCCAAGGAAGCAAACTCAAACTTACCAAGCTAGCTTGGAGACACGTGTCCCTATTACTGTTGCCTGTGTGATATTCCATTAGAGGTAGATTACTGGAAAGCTCCAAGTGTACATAACTAAATCTATTTTGAAATGTCCTGTGGTTAAGGTCAGGTTTGTAGGACAGATGCATATAGAATAAGAAAATGGTTTGGGTTGGAAGGGGTGTGGAAGGTCATCTAATTCCAACCCCACTGCCCTGGACAGGGACATCTTCCAGTTCATCAGGTTGCTCAAAGCCCCATCCAGACTGGCCCTGAACACTTTTAGTGATGGGGCAACCACAGTTTCTCTGGACAAGCTGTGCCTCACCACCTGAACAAGAATTGTTCTCCTGTAGTCCCTTTAGGCACTGGAAGATGTGCTAAACACTAAAATCTCCCCAGAGAGCTTTGTCCTCTCTGCAAGCTGCCAGTTAGTCTGTGCTAATGCTCTCTTTCCAGCAGCTGTGTATCTCTTGTCTGCTTAAATCTTGCAGGCCAGGCTCCTCACTCTTCTTTGTCTTCACTCTGGAGCATCCTCAAGCAGTGTGAAGACAAAATATGAAAAATTTAATTACTCAGGAACTGGGATTTAAGCATTTAAATGTAAGTTTTACTGTCTCTGAGGTCGGGTCAACTGTCCTGCTGGACTGGCATAGACTGGAGCAAATGTTTTTGCCTATACTGGGCTTTATGCACCCTTTATTCAGTGCCCTACACTCCTTGATTACATAAGCTACTTTAAGGCAAGTTCATCTGATGCTTGTGTGTATTTCTGCCGTGTCTTCTGCACAGCACCAGCTGAATCTGCATGCCAAGTGGGGTAATAGAAAGCAGGAATCTACAGTAATTGCTGTGCATTTTTATTTCCTTGCTACTGATCCTTTAGCAATTACCCCTAGGCCACTGGAAAACAAAGTATGTATTAATGCTTCTCTATGTTAAAATAGAAGGAAATGTGTCTCAGAGTTTAACATGCCATCAGGTTCATTTGAAAATAAGTAATTTGAATTTTTTATAATTAATTTTTTTTAAAAGAGCAAAGCCTTTGGCTGTTGTTTGTGATAATCTGCACAGATTATGGAAGAACCCATCAAATTACACAATTTTCATTGAAGAGTGGCCCTGTACAGAAGCCAGTGAGAAATGTTATGCAGCTTCATTATATTAATCAGAGAAATCTAGACCTGGGATATGCAAGCAGAGGACACAATTGGTTTTTTTATATAGGAAGACAAGGAGAAGACAAGACAGCTTCCTGTGATTTGTATGTGATCTCTACAGCATGATCTTATTATGGTGTCTGAGTCCTCACAGAATTAAATATATTCTTGCAAACCTCTTGGTATATTCTCTTGGTTTTGGCCCCAGGATTTGTAGAGCTCAATCCCCAAACAGTTCTTAACTGTGTAGAGGTCTCTGTGGGTTCAGCCCAGAACACAGGACTGTGCTGGGATTGCTTGGCAGCAGCACAAGAATCTGGCAAAGTTTAACCAACCTCTGCCTTGAGGGCAGACCTGACTGCTTTTAGCTGTGGTCTTAACAGGGGAGATGCAACACTTCAGGATAAGGAGGTCACTTTTTAGTAGATATTTTCAGCTTCTCTAGCAGTCATCAAAAGGGATGGGTCAGTTGCTCTGGTTAGAAGAAATAACATTCTAGAAGCTCAGTGAGGTTTGACAGAGTAGCTACCTTTTTGTGAGGTTTGACAGAATAGCTACTTTTTTTATGAGGTTTTTTGTTTTGTTTTAGCAGGTGAAATGTTATGGCTCATTTTGAAAGCAGAAATTTTAAAAGTATCTAAGAATAGTTGTTTCCAACCAGAAGCAGTCACTACTAGAAATCTCCTGAGATCTGGGTGGAAAATTTTCAGTTCAGAGACTTTCTTTTTTACTAGATCTTCATTGTATAAGTGGTGACTGCAAAATGAGTATCTGGCCAGGGTTTACATAAGTGCATTGAAAGGGTCAATGGTCTCTGCAGATAGGCACCTGTACACTCAGGCACTAAATCTGCAAGCACAGGTGTAAATTTGGGCGTGGTTTCTGCAGGCAGAAAAGATGCTTTCCAACACCGCTGAGCCTCCCCACTGCAATTGTTGCCAAAAAGGATAACGGATAAATTAGCTTCAGAAAGCCAGGAAATCGTTCTGGGTGTATCACCATGGCCTCCTGGTGAAAATCACACAAAAAGTGGTGGGCAAAGAAGGTCCTCTCCCTGGGAAGCTCACTGGCCTTCATAGTTATTTAAAAGGGGAAAAACACCAACTTGGTGGCTTTTTCAGACTGGTTTAAAAATTAAATCATGATAATACACTCAAAACTGTATTTATTTTTCTTTTTTTGAGGAAAAAAAAGCAATATGGCTGATTTACCTCCATATAAGAACCCATATTCAGGGTATTCTGCTGGGTCCATAGCTTAGTTTCTGTTGCCCATCAGGTATCCAAATTTAATACTGAATGCCACTGAATAGAACAGGACTCTAGCCTGCAGGAGAGACCATTGTGGAAACTACCTCCTGGATCATTTGTAGGGTTTGCTATGATATGATTATAAGAGATGCCTCTGCCTGCATTAAGTTCCAAACAAGAACACATACAAAAGTCAATAATATGGATTTTTTAGTAACAGTAAATGTGAGGTAGAGATATAGAAAGAAACAGGAGAAAAGTGGGGATGCAGAAGGAGAGTGAGAGAGAGATTAAGTGAAAGATACCACCACCCGTGGATTCCCACAGCATCCCACTGGTCCTTCTTCACCCTCCTTAGTCTTTGGCGGTGGGGGTCCTGGAGTAGTTCTTCTGGAGGAACCACTTTTATACAGGCCAAGTCCTGGGTATCCATGGGGTGAAAATGCCATTCCCACAGCTTGGGCTGGCTTGTGTCTAAGCAGTTGCTTCCTTTCTCACAGTTTGCTACCATGTGAATTTTTGTCCTGATAGGTCTTATTTTAAGTTCCCACAGTCTGTACAGTAAAATTTTGTCCAGTGTGCTAGTTTCAAATATTCACCTTTGTTAGACCTGGAATTCAAGCCTTCCTGTTTTGCCATCTGTGCTTATCTCAAGTTCCTGTTGTGGTGACTTATCCAATGGGAACTTCTTTCTTTAACAGTGTTTCGAGATATGCAGCTGCATTCTTCAAATCTTCACAGAGCTCACCTGTGCTTCCCATGCTGGCAACTCTGTCAAGGTTGGTATAATTTGGGGAAGGTTTTTCCATTCTCAATTTGTCCAGCTATTCTCTGTGAGCAGGGAGAACATTTAAATTTTTTTTAATGCTTCCAGTATAAAGCTATAGCTACCCCTATGCAACCAATGTACCCAGTCACCAACAAAACAGAAGGAAAGCTGGCAATTCCCTCGTCTCAACCCACTGACTGCAAAGACATTTAGGAAAACAAACAACTGGTTTTAATATCTCAGTTATTCATATTAAGAAACACAATTTAATTCTGGTTGGTTTTTTTTGTTTTTTTTTTTTTATCAAAATGAATTGTAGAACATCATATTACCAAAACATTTCACCTTTTTCTGCAAGGAAAAAAAAAAGTGAAAAAAAATCCCCAGGGTCCTTCTCCTACCTCCTTTTTTGGAAGCCAAGAGACAAGGCGGGCCAAGCAAACTGGCACATGTCTGAAAGATATTTTAAGGCTAGATGAACAGTCAGCTCGTAATGCAACTTGCATTAACACAGCCACTAATATAACAATAATTTATAGAAAAATCACAGGTTGTGTAATCCTCCAAAAGCTTCCTTTGAAAGGAAAGCAAAGGCTGTTTAGTGAAAGCTTCCACTCTTTTCAAGGCTATATACCTCAGGGCAGGGTTCAAACAATTTTGTTCACAGGTTTTTTTGTTGGCTTATTTTTTCGTGGTCATGTTTGCTCAATATATAATTTTATAATGATGTAACTTACAGCTCTGTAAATTATATTCCATGTGTCAGAATCAGTGCTCCTAAAATACTCTCAGAAGGCACTAAATATATTTCATACATTCCTTGCTAACTCTATGTTATAAAATAATTGATATACAGCCCACAAAACGTCTAAAAATACTCTCTCAGCTTAAAAGATGCCTGCAATTTCTTCTGTTGTGCATAGCTGCAGACCACAGAAACCAATCCAAAAATCCAGTGATGGCAGCATTCAGGAAGTTGCAGAGAGAGAAAACAACTTTTCACAACCTGAGTACTTGCTTTGTTTTATATTGAATGGTCAATATGTTAACACAGCTCAGTGACAGAATAAATTTCCAGTACATCTTTTCCTAATGAAAAATATTTTTCCACAGGTTCTTGCCATTATCAGACTTCTTACAGTTAATATTTTATAAATCAAAATAAAATAGGAGATACAATAATATAAATTGCTGTTGTGTATGCTTGTTTATTTCAAGCTATTTATAATAATTTTCAGGAATATTAATACTATTTCTAAAATGAACAGACCTCCATAATTTATTTTCTGAGTGTTCACATGGTTGGTTTTGTTTCCTTTTGTTTTTTTCCTTCCTTAGAGTAGTAAAAATTGGTGGTATACTCTTAGTAATCCCCAAATATCAATGATGAGGCCCATATAAAACAGATTCATGAAGGCTTAAACCACACAAGATTAATTCTTTTCAGCAGCGGACTCTTTCTGTGATCGCAGATTTATTACTGCCGCAGCGACTTTCAGCCAAAAAACAAAGGGCAGAAAAAATAGATGAGAAGCCTCTAAATTTACTCCAGATGCTCACCTACATTTTAGACATAGGAAAGGGACAGGAGGAGCATTTCAGAGGTTCAGAGGGAACATGATCCCATGGAGGTAAGGTGGGTAGCATCTCCTGACAGCAGCATGGTGACAGCTTGTCCCTGCTGGAGCAGGAGGTGGGGAAGGAGCCAAGTGTGCCCAACAGACTGAAATGCACAAAGATACAACTCCTCCAGTGCCTACCGAACCCCAAACCCATCCACCCAAAATGCCAGCACATGGTTGTTGGTCTGTTGTAGACAACGGTGACACTCCTGGGGTGGAGAGCCTGGCGCCAAGCCTGGAAAGGGGGAAAGGGAGAAAGGACCCCCACACACCACACAAGGCACATTCCTTCACAGGGAGCAGGTGGAAAGAATAATTTCAGGAATGACCTGGACTTTCAACATCATCAAATGCAATAATGGCTAGGCAGGAAATTCAGTGCTTTGGGGAACATTTACCCTATGTGTAGACATCATTAGTGTTGCTCTGGGGGCACCAACACAGCATGGAATTTCAGCAGAGAAACTGGCACTTCCCTACTGATCATGTCCTCATCTTATGTGCCAGGGATTTTATTTCGATTATGTTTACTCCCAAAGAGGCATTTGCTCCCCATTGTCTGTAGGGGACTCAAAGTCCACTTTTGAAGCCAATGACACCCTGCCTGTGGCAGAAGCAGCACAGCAGGGCCTTGTGGGTGAAAATCACAAGCCCACTGACATTTGCAGCGCTGGCTTTTGATACAACTTTACTAAACCACACATGGGACAGCCACAGCCAGCACACAATACAGCCTTCTGTGTTAAACCCTCCCAAACCACCACTGGTACAAGTAGATTTAAGACTGCATGGACAGGCCTTTGTTCCCTGGAAAAAAAAACCAAACACCTATTTGCAATCTGGGGAGGAAAAAAAAAAAAAAAAAACCTCTAGAAAAAGACCTTTTTCCTTCCAGTGCTAGCTTTCTGAACCCTGTGAACAAATTGCTGAGATTAACTGCCCTCTTCTTAAAGGGACTTACGGTTCCTCTGTCTCACAAAGCCACACTCTTTTTTCTTATTGTGAGAAATGACTCAGTTTGGGGGTTGTGTCCAAGAATGATACCCACACGAACAGACAGGAAGTCGATGGTGTAATTTAGGAGGCTAGCTGTCTGCAGCATGCTGTCATTAGCTAGCTCTTGAAGGTGACCAAGGAATCTAAAATAATGTGGAGAAACACTTTGTGTTTGACTTTCTGGCATTTTGTTTGCTAGAAAATAAGTGTTTTTTTAAAAATCCGGGATCTTTCAAAAAGTAGGTCTGCTGTGTAATTGAGAGTGAAAACTACAAAATAACAGGAAGGGGAACCCCCCCACTCCAACTTCAAGCAAATGGATAGACTCCTGCATTTTAAGACGTGATTAAATATTTAAGGTCGCATTGAACAGAGGCACAAAGAACATCTCAGGACAAGCTGCTGTAAAATCTTCATGTAAATGGACAGACATGAGCATTTCTCTAGACAGGCTTTGATATATATTATTTTGAGAAAACTATTTTGCAGGCCCATTTCATGTGATTATGTGCATTTTGTTTAGACGACCAGGGTTAAGAGTGCTAAAATAACTCACTTGGAAAATGGATGCCAAACCTAAAGGGAGAAACCTTCACCTGGAAGTACTGGATGCACTGACCACGGAAGAGTAATGAATGAGCACAGAATAGGGAAGGGAGGGGAATAAGCAAACCCACTAGAACTTCCCACCACAAGACCTTTTATCTATTTTTTTTCTTTCCCATGGAAGACGCCTAGACAAATTAAGACCCAAAGAAAACAGGGTTTTTCCTAAGCCTTTGAATTTCTGATGCATGGAGCTCCCTACCAATTGAAAGCATGAAACAACACTATATCCCATCCTTTCTTATTCCAGTTTTGTGGTCAGATGATTCCTCGGGTGGCCTGACTGCTAACACATATCCTGACCTGGTCCCAGGTGAGATAGCTTTCCCATGAAGGAACTTACAGGGCAAAGAGTCTCAAGCAGATAAGGGGAGGGCTTTAAGAAGCAATGACCACTAGCATCTGGTTGAAATATCTGCACTTCTTTCTTCACTGCATGCAACTGTTCA
>VZRQ01011008.1:366237-392665 GCA_013397975.1 Machaerirhynchus nigripectus
TTTTTGTGAGAAACATCCAGAACACTCTATCTGAACTGTTTGAAAGAAACAATATCCTATAGCATCTGTAGAGTCCAGTGTCACTCTTTGACATGTCCTTCAGTGTAAATATAACCTTGGCATCACTGCTGCTGTCTCAGAGGTGCATGTTATCAGGAACAGCCAGAGAATCATAAAACCATAGAATGATTTGGGTTGGAAGGGACCTTAAAGATCTAATTTCAACCCCCCTGCCACAGGCAGGCAGAAGGTCACTGGAGGTAAATGTATCCCTAACAACATGGCAGTCAAACCTGTGAAATCTCAGTGGAAACCACCAAGGCAAGAGCAAAGGAACAATATGAACAAACCAACAGTTGAAATCTGAGAAATTTTTCCAATTCTCCCCTTTCCAAAACTTCTAAAACTTCCATTATGATATTAGCTGCTTTTGAGCTGTAGATACCTTAAGCTTCCAAAGAAAATTTTTACACTGCCAAACTGAGATATTTTAATTTTAAAAAATTGTCAAATTGATTCAGTCTAGCAATTTCAAAACTTTCTGTCAAAAATATGACCTAATTAAAGTGAAACTGAAAAACAAGTATTTACAGAAAATGGTTTTGTTGTAAAAACATTGATTTAGACACCTTCTAAACTTTTCTTAAGGAAAAATAATCAGAAAATCTTCAATGACTTTTATTCAGAACCACAGCAAGTGCAAAACTGCAAATCTTACATTGCCAAACAGCTTCCCTTTGATTATAGTTTAGAATATTTATCTTCTGCAACTCCTTCTCTCATGACAACACTTTTAATTTGTCCTTCCAGCTTTTAACTGTTTATCCCTCTTTGTAATATTGCACATCAGTGTCCATCTTTATCTTCAGCATGTTTCCTGTTGGTCTCCTGTCTTTCTTCCTGATTTGATCCAGATTATCTGATCCAGGTTTGGATTATCACAGGCAGGCTTGAGTAATCCCAATGGATTTTTTATTTATATATGAATATATATATACAAATACATATATGTACAACCAACAAAAAGATATACAAACATGTGTATTTCCATGTAAAAAAATATATGATATGCATACATAAGAACTCACTATATATATAATGTAATATATACACATACATCCTGTTCAGAAGGTGTAGTGAATGATATATGGACAACTGAAAGCTCTGAGATAAGGGACATATATTGACATGTATCAGATGACGTAAGTGGCCTCAGAATATTACATATAATAAAATTAAAATAGAAAGTCATGGTGGGACCCAAAGACTGGAGAAAGACCAGATAAACTTTCTCCATGGTTTCAGATTCCTACCAGCATTTCACAGAATCACAGAATATCCTGAGTTGGAAAGGACTCACATGGTCATCAGCAAGTCCAACTCCTGGGCCTGCACAGCACCATCCCAAGAGTCACACCACGTGCCTGAGAGCACTGTCCAAACACTTGAATTCTGTCACAGCTTGGTGCTGTGAGCACTTCCCTGGGGAGTCTATTCCAGTGCTCTCTGGGTGAAGAACTTTTTTATAATATCCTTCCATGACCTGAACGTCCCATGATACAACTTCAGGCCATTTACTCGAGTCCTGTCACTGGGCACCACAGAGAAGAGATCAGTGCCTGCCACTCCTCTTCCCCTCATGAGGAAGTTGTAGACTGCACTAAAGCACTCCAAGCAAACCAAGACACAATAGACTTAAGTGCTTTGTTATGGGGTAATGTGTCAAGAATTCCTGTTTTATTAACTACTTGATTACCTGCTTACACAATCTGGTGGATTTTACCTGTTCTCTGGTAGTGATCATTTGGTAAATTAAAGAATCTGAAATATTCATTCTGGAGATTTTTTTTTCCTGCAAAACAAGAACAAGAGAAGACTAACTAAGTGCCAGAGGTGACACGTCTACTAAAGATTACATTCAAACAACACATGTTGAGAGACAAAAGCAAAAATTTTAAAACTAAGATTGCAATATCTGTGCTGACACACAAGTAATTACCCTTAAAAAAACTGAAAATAAAATTATTGAGGGCAGCAAGAGATGAGGAAATGATCTGAGAATCATTGTTAGAAAATCAACACAGAATTTTAAACTTAATTCTAAAGGTCCTGATTTATGTCAATTTATATATTATATGCTCTATATTCATAAAACTATTAACTTTTACTTCCTACAGCACTAGTAAGTCACTCTATTAATCCACAGTAGACATTTCAGTTACATCACAGCTGCGATGCACATGGCACCGTTCACCATAATCTGCTTTCCTACATGCTCTTCAGTGGCACCACAGTGGGACAAACACAATCACTTTGCTTTAGCTTCACATGCTGATTCAGTGATAGAGTAAAGTACTTCACAGATTACTTAGCCTGCAGCACTTAAAGGTCAGGATATATTGTAATGTAAATCACAAAGCAATTTTATCTTGACAGAGATTAGATACTGTTATAATATCGCTGAATCTAGTGATGCGTTTGCTTTTTCTTTGCAACTGCTGTGTAAAATTGGACTTTAGCCCAGAAAAGAAAAAGGGATGGCAGCCTGTTTGGTTTTTCTGCAACAACTTAATTTCTGTTCAAATATTGCAGCATTCTGAAAGAAAGGTATTAAAAAAACCCTAAAAAAAAATCCCAAAAATAACAATACAAAAAATCACCACCAAACCCCTTCTATTAATATAAGCAAACCTTGCAGGATGGAAAAGTGGTTTGTGTAGATGTTCAGCAGGACATTCTCAGAGTTATACTTAATTCCTGTTAGCTGAAACCAAATGATCTCATTACAGAATGCTTAAACAGCATCCTGTCATGTCTTTCAAAATGCATTTAAAAAAAATCGACATTTATATCCTAACTACGACTGCAATGGTAGTGAGCCAGTGCTCTAGAATCTGCTGCACTTACAGGTGAGCTGCCTTAGGTTATGCGGTTCCAGGACTGCAGGCCACGGTCCCCTTCACAAGGGCTGAATAGGCTCTTTTGTACCATGTTTACAGACAACAAAAGTTCTGTGTACTTGTGCATTACGGCCACAGCATTACAAAACACAGCAATTTGCACTCAGAACGGCATCAGGAGTCACAGATGGGCTCTCCATGTCTTGTGAAGACACTTGTCAGCAAAGACTTCAGGGTTGCCTCAGGTATTAGGCACACATATTCCTCCCATTTACCCAGACCTACATGTTACCAGGAATGGGACTCCGATGGTGCAAATCCATCTAAAAAGCGCCTTGCAGGATGAGCAGAGCTTGTGGCACTGGAAGGCTGCATGGGAAAGGACGTGCTATTGTTGAATGGCTCCTTCAGCAGAGCCTAGCCTTAGGTTAGCAACAAGATGAGTTAAGTACCTCATTCATTTGAAAGTCTTGCTGTTTTCCCAGTCTTTCTTCCAATGTTTAGTAGTCTGGGGACAAACTAGGCATTTCAGTGAACTCCCTTTTGTGTGGAAAGCAGAAGGGAGGAAGACAGGAAAACACAATACAGGGTGGAGAGGCTTGGAGACAAGGCAGCAGCATTTTTATAGTCCTCACCACCACAACCCTGGATTGATGTGGTGACTTGATAAGATGTTGAATTATGCAGCCATTCCCACTATGTACTATTGCGTTCATTTTGGGCCCTTGAATGTAGCTAGGCTTGCTGACCTCAGACTGAGCTTTTAGATAGGATAAACAAGCTGCTGTGCCAGTGTACATACCAAGTCCGGAATTTGAAAAGTCATTGAGACAATAAACATGATGCTAAGTTTACAGATTAACTTTTTCAAGCAAAATCACATTTTAGTCTACGTTAAGAAAGCTCTCTTTTCAGTCAAAAATGCGGAGCTGTATATAAACATACAGTTGTACAACTGCTGTGCATATTTCGTACTTACATTAAACGGCAAATTAGTAGATCCTGGTAGATTTTCTGTACTCTTTTCACTGAATTCCCAGCATTTACATTTGTTTGTCTTTTCTAAGTTAGGATTGTAAAATGCAGTTATAGCAAAATATGCAAATCTATCATGCACTCCTAGATCAAGCTCTGAGGAAGGATGCCAATTAGAATTCAAAAAGTTTGTTTCTAATGAGCAGAAAAAACAGGTGTTCATGGAGGAAAAAAATAAATTTCACATAATTCTACAGTTTATTAAACTTTGTAGTTATTTCAAACTGCAGTTAACATTACGGCAACCTAAAAGAGGGATAGTGGAGTCACATTACTATGTGTCTCCGGATATGAAACAAGAATAGGAATCTGTCAGACACCAGGAACACTTTACAAAAAACATAGTAAGAATTAGTAGTAATTATATTCTTGTTTGTATTAGTTGGTTTGGGTTTTTTAAATTGTACACTCTGGCCTTAGTAAACAGTGCTGTTGACCTTGCTAGTTTGGATTTAGGATGTATTGTTTATTTATACAGAGATTTTGCCAGCTATGCAAACAAACAAACAAATAAATAATGAAATTAATCTTCCACATGAGTTCGAGACCACTCTTTTGGCATCAATTCACTTCTAGCCAAAGAGAATGCTTTTTAATCAATTTCAGAACACACAAGTTTATTTCAGTCCCTCCTTAGTTTATTAATTTTAGTATCATTACCCTTCCATGTAAATACTTCTTTCCAGAGCTGAAGAGAAAAACAGACTCAGAAGCCGCCACCAGGTTCTCAGGTTTTTTAAAGCACACAGCTTACCGGCTGCAATCAAATTAGATTAGCAGCACATTTAGGTTATTTTGATTTTTAGATCTGCTAAAGAAAATAAAAAGTAATCTTTTGATGATTACAAATGAAATCTGATATAAATACCTACCCACTACACATTTTTAGGTGGTCATTTAGCAATCAGAAACAACAAGAAATTAAATGCTACCTGTGCTGAATTACAAGGTCATAAGTGTTATTATCATTGGGGCATTACAGCTCATTTATTCTTTCTCATATTCTTATTGATCACAGATCTTCATAGCAGCTTAAAACAGTCATTTCCTACTAGATTTCATATATTGTCCTTTCTTTTTTTCTGAAAACAGAATCTGAATTAACACATTTCTTTGCATTGAAGCCTTCGTTCTAACTCAGACCAGCCTGATGCACTCAGTGCAGCACCATGAACTCACTGTCAGATGTCTGCAGAAGGTTCCCATGGAAGGCCCGTAAAGCTACCATGATACAAGCATTGGGAGCCCCCAGACCCTCTCCAGTACTCAGTGGGGCTGTAACAGGAGATGCAACAGCTCCACTGCCTTCCATGGACCATAAGAAGAAGCAAGGCTACAGGTACCAGTTTAATACAGCTGAGCCTTTAATTAGCACAATGCAAGGTTTCAACAGACAAATATCTTGTAGGTGCAAAGACTCCATAATTTCAGATGTCAATACCACTTTTGTCTCTGTGACAAAAAAACAAATGCTACCCTAACAAAAGATGTAGAAGAAGTGTAAGTTTTCACCTTATCTGACTTAATCCACCACAGAAAGTTAGGTGAGCACTGAGATACCGGATTGTTCAATGGCAGCAAGGAGAAGATAATGTCCTTTCTGCTGGCAGAGCCCACAGCACCCAGAACAAAACCTTCTTCACTGTGTTCCATCTTAACACTGCCTCTCCAACTGCTCCAGTGCAGCTCTCTGGGGCAGGTCTCTGGATAGATCAAGCACATCAGGACTAGAGAATTATATGCATTTAATTTCCACTCCATTTGCAAAATACTAGCCATTCCCCACGATTCTGACATGTATCATATTTCATCTCACAGAAGTAGAGGGAAATGCCTGAGAAATGCCTGCCTTCCACCTGTGTTTGGAATTATTAGTTGTGCTGGATTCACAAAGACTAGCACAGAAAGGCCAACATCAGGCTCAGCTCTGCATGGCACATTATTATCAATAGGGGAGAAGTGGGTGCAGATTTATCCTTCAACTTTATCACAACCACACAGAATTCTCTGCAGTTAATTGTTTTTATCCTCTTTTTAAACTCACATGAATAATAAATACATAGTAAAATAAAAATACCTGGATGTCTGCCACAGGTAGAATATCAAGATTCCAACACACGAGGGGTGAAATAATTGCAGAAGAAACTATGTGAGTTAGGAAGTGAAAGTCACTTCCAAGGGATGTGCAGGTACTTATTTTCCAATGGTAGCAGAGGAATTTGAAAGTCCATGAGGTTCAAGGGCCAAGACCTTGGTGACTGAGATGCCCATCTCCTGTGTTTCACTGTGGAAAGCAAGCTGCAGATCCATTAGTTACTCAGATGTGACCTGAATATTTCATCTCAGTGCTCCACACAATGTGTCAAAAAGGACCATTGAACTGAACCAAATAGGCCCTTTGCTGGAAATACTTCTTTAAATGGTCACACAGCACAGTTGCTTATCAGTCATTTATGTAAGAGAAGAAAATTTTACTTCAGTAAATACTAATTCAAAAATACATTTTCACTCATTTGAGCATATTTAAATACAAACCACTCTTTGCTAAAAAACAAAAGAAATGTTACTGCATCGCATCCCCATCTCGGAAAGAATTTATAATACTAAATGTGTGAAATAGCAAGTATAAATAAAGATTTGTATCCTTTCTGAGAAAAAGAATAGTTACTCATAGCATTAGAAACAGTATTAAAATAACTTCATTCTAGTCAGGCAGAAATAACTTATATTGATTTTTACTTCACATCTAAGAAACATGCTGCCTCAACTTTTTAGAATTTGGGTGCCAAATTCATCTTGACAAAAGACAATAGAACAATAAAAAGAATATGCCCCTCCTCCTCTGCCTCCCACCCAGAGAGGGGCATAGAGGAGGAGAAAACGTATAATACCACTAGGTGAAGTGACCACTGATCAAGAAATGCTGTATGTAGAAATTTCCAGAGCATTTTATCGCTGGTTTTTGTAAGTCTGCTCCTCACTAATCTACCTAAGCAAGGTAACAGCTGTGATGCTGTTAGTGAAATGATGGGGAAAGGATCAGAGACAAGACAAGCCACAAAGTCTTTGCAGTAGCAAAAAGGGATGCTGAGGAGCGGCATGGCGTAGGAGACAGATCATGGGTTAAGGGACAGGGGCAGCCACAGATCGTCTTCACTGGGCTATCTCAGAGCCAGGAGGGAGGCAGGACAGCGTGATGGGCAGCAGAGCTGGAACAAAGCTGAGTCCAGCACGGGGGAAATGCAGGGATGAGAATATATTGCAAGGAGCCTTTGTAAGAGCAGGGCACGGAGTTGCAAAGCCCAGAGTAAAGCAGGGTGACTGCTTGAGGCAGGAAAAAATTAGGGCATGAGTGTACTATCTGGTTGTCAGAACAAAAAAAAGGACACATCTTTCCCCTCCATTCAGAAATAAAATCAAATAAAATTACCAGCATATCTTTGAATGAGTACATATTTTCTCAGCAAATTCTGCACACCAGAAGCAATCAAATATTTTTTTCTGTCTATTTTTATATATCTGCAAGGTGACACAACACAGAAACATAAGCCTTCTACTCATGCAAAATAGTTCTTATCTGTGCTGCATAGAAGTTGCATCTTAGTTGGCAAATTTAGGTTGTATAGGTGGAAGAGGCCCACAGATTTTTACACAGTGCCTGCACACCAAGAGAGAGAAAATATTCAGGTATAAAAATTCCACCTGACAAAACCTGATCATGCCGGTTTTACTTAAAACGTCAGAGCCCACTTTTTAGTCATAACAATGGGGCCCCCTAGTGGGTAAAACCATAATTGACGAATTTTGTCATTTCGTTTCTCTGAACACAGATAGCTAAGCATGACATTTGATTACCACGTGGAAGTTGCTGCTTTTAGGAAAGTGAACATGAAAAGATACGCTTCACTTTTGTGCAGCTTTTAAAAACCACAAAGCACAGCCACAGAGATATATATTTTTACTGAACTGTTTCATTAAGCAATCAAGTAACATACTGAACATCTAGGTTTTAAAACAATAGTAATATAAATAAATCTTTCCGTGAAGATTGCCCTGCGTAGGGCATAAACAATTTGTCAGACAAAGAAACTGTGTGAGAAAGAAAAATTAGTCCTGCTAACACTTTTCCAAGTCATAAAATTCAGTGTTTCACAAAGAAATGAATTAAATGCTGTTAGCACTGCGACTGCTTTTAATAAATGTGGCAGCCATTATAAGCTGGCATAATTAGTTGACTTACACAGCTCCAGACATCAGCACCTATTTTATTAACAGAAGAAGTCTCCATTAGGACAGTGGGATTATGGTTTGCTCTTTTAGGAGTACTGGGGAAGTAGCTAACTTCCAATGGGGCTGAAGAACTGACCTGTTGCCTTTTTTAACATCTTTTTAAGGGTGATCCAGAATGATCTATATTAAGTAGCATTTTTTACTAATTTCATTTAATTGGGTTGTTTGGATCTGATTGTTTTATTTTTATATATAGCAATCAAAAATACCATACAGACATTTTACTACCTTCCTTTTCAGGTACAGCACATTACTCCAGTTGTGACCTCTGTTGAATAGCTCTGCCTTTCATTAACCAGGAGAACACGAACTGGACGTTTTGGGGGCTTTTTTAACCCCATCACAACTGGGCTAAAATATGTCTATTTATTTTATGAGTTTTCACAACTCATTTTTCAATGGTAACTGTTCTCTAATATTTCTTTCTTATCCTGTATTTCCGCTTACAGTCGGGACAGTCAGTGTGCTGCAATCTCTCTGACTCCACCACAGGAGTGGGAAGAGCGCCTGCCAATACCTGGGAAAGAAGGAAGATGCTACAGAACTCGATGTGAATTATGGTAAGCTTTTTCTAACACAAATTGTCCAAATATTTTTCACACCAATAAAGTAGGCTTTGTCATCAGTCACACTTAAGAAAAAGATCCAAAACCATAGCTAAGAAAAAAAAAACCCAAATCCAAACAAAAAACTCACAAACAACAAAATAAAAAAATTTTTAAAACCACCAAAAAAATCAAACAAAACAAGACCCTTTCAGAAGTTCATTTCATTAAATTATTATGAAAATAAAGCATTCATAATTTCAGTTTGCAATTTAAAAAAATTATCCAGATCTTATAACATTATTTCTGCTAAATATTCTAGACAATCTTATTTAGAAAAGTAGCCCCTTCCTGCTAGGCCCATTCGTTATCCCTTTAAGAGGAATATTTAAAGGAATTATACCTTCAAATTTATTTCTTCCTTTGAAATCAATTCAAATACTCTTTTAGAGGTGGTTTTCAAAATAGTAAAGGCTAAAAAGCAGAAAATACAACCTGCACCACCAATACACTCATATGTCATTTCAAAAAGACCTACATATGGAAATTTCCCCCTGATTATGTATTCTGAGAGCGATCACTTCTGACTGCTGGTAATTGCCAATGTGTTCAGTTTGCTTAGCAACAGTTTTACAGTAGATGTACCATTTGTGCAATCATAAAAATAAGACACTTGCAGATTCTCTAGAAGTATACGATGCTTCTACTGATTTTCTGCTAATGTGTGTAACATCTTAGTAGGAGTGTCTGAATGGATTTGTCCAGATATTTCCCTTGCTTTACCTTAGGGAAGCACCAGAAACACTGACCTCTTTTTCCCTCTGCAGAATAGTTTTTCTTTCTTTACGCAAAAATGGGAACATTCTAAGCATCCCTACAGACTTCCGTGGTAACTATGAAAAATGAGTTCTTCCAAAGATTTCCTAGTGCCAGTTGGTATCTTCTACAACCAGTTGACTTAATGGAAAAGTCAAAAATGCAGCTCTTGCTTCAATTAGGTTTCTTGTGCACCAACGCAGGTTGCAGTCCCAGCCATTTACTGCTCGATAGTAGGACCCAGTTCAACCAAAACAAATAAAGGGTTGCTTACATGAGCAGCACATCAATCAGCTACAAGTCCACAAAAAATCTCCAACTGTGTGAGGGTTTATGAGCAACTACAAGCAATCTATGGGGCAAATGGTTTAGTGCAATTGTCCTTGTCCTCTGTTCTTGTGCAATTTGTGATAAAAACCTCTGCTAACAAAATTTACTTTTTCATATTCCAGAACTGCACATAGCCTGCAAAACTTTTTTAGAACAGGGATTTAAAAATTGAACAAGTTCTTCACACCGTGCTTCACGGCTTAACCACCACACAATCTCCAACAATGCCAGTCACAAGAGAAACTTCTTCCTGAGCTGCAGCCACAGTGCAAGAAGAGAAGTATCCATGAGCTCTACTACAAACTTGAGAGGAGCCCAGAGGCAAAGAGATCAACATGGACCCAGATGCCCTCCCCTTTGGGCTGCCATTCCTCTCATGCAGGCCTGTGGCTTGACTTAAGAGTTCAGGGCCAGCTGTGTCCCTTCCCAGCTTCTGTGCTCATCCCTCCTTTCACAAACTGCCTCTTTGGCCTCTGCTCTGTTGCCAGACAAGTTGTCACGGTTTCCCTTTTCCTCTTTGCCAAGCTCCAAGGACATGCCTAAGCACAGCTATGCTGTATGTGGTAAAGTCAAACACACCAGCAAAACACTCAAGATGTTTCTCAACTCAAGCAGAGCTTCCACATGATGCAGCACATGTAACCTTAACATTGTCTGACTGCTGGTGACTTAACTGTGCCATGGAAACTTTCCCATGTAAAAACACAAACTGAGTATGTTTGATGTCACAAACCTAGTACGTAAAAGACAGCTCTAAAATAAGCCAGTAGCGTAGTATTTGGTGTACACTGCATTCCAACACAGTATTTTTATTCATTTGGAAGATCTTGATTTCCTCAAAGTTGCATGGGATTAATTAGGGTATTGATGGACTATTTGGCACAGTTATAAACAATTGTTACTATAAGCTCTTAAAAAGAGGTTCCAGTGATTTCAGTGCAATGGATTACATTTCCTAAGCTGCCATTTTAGACTTCCATCAGGCATCACTGTCCTCCATAGCAAAGGTGACAGAAATATATGTTCCATGTACCTCAAGTCAGACCTTGTTCATTTAACACTAACCCACTTTTGCAAGTGTAGAAATAAGGCACACATTCAACAGCACACCTGTTACATATGATGTAATACTGAACTGTGACGGCTGCTGAAAACTTTACGCTATTCTACAACAGAGATGATAAATGTGCCACCAACTCTCTTCCTCTGTGATTTCAGGCAAAGTATAAATACAAAAGACTCTGAATTTGCATCCTATGATACACCAAGAGAACTACAAAAAAAGCACCAGGATAGGTGTGAGCCCAAAAAAACACACAGAACTGAATGTAGTGTCAATGCTGGAGGCAAGCAGACAGTTCCAAGTTCAGAGCTTAGATCTTACCAAGATCTGGTTCCTGATCTGTGACAATTACTGCCAGGTGGTGAATGTCAAGAAATCAACAGGAATTGCAACACCCCAGTACACCAAACTGTGACATCATCAGTCAGCATCACAGAACAAGCAAAGTTTTGAAATTCAAAAATGTCCAGAACAATAAAATTAAGAAAAAAGTAAAACCAAACATTGAGACAGTATCGCTATTCTGACTGTTTCTTTTTCCTTTCTTCTGTGTTACTCCCACAGTCTGAGTGACTTACAAGACCTCTCTCCAGGTCACTGGCCTGTGTTTATGGAGCCTTATACCATTGTTACCTGGCCCCTAACAAATGCTGCCATGTCTACAAGAAGAAAGGTTTACTAAGTACATAGCAAAAGCTAGAAATAAGGCCTCAATTCAGAAGACACAAAGTACATCTTACTGGAAGAGTCACAAATAGTAAGTGGTCACCTATCAGGAAATAAGTGCCAGCCAGCTGTAGGGACGGTACCGTGCCCATAAAGGCCACTGCAGCATGTTAGAACACTTGGCACAAACAGAGGTAGGATTTTTGAGGGAAAAGTTTTTTTTATACTACTAACAACAAACTAACTGTTCCAGTTCTCTACCACTTTGTCTGCAGAAACTAAAAGTGTCCCTGAAATAGTTTACAGAAGAAATTTAAAACGAAGTCAGAAGCTACTGAACTGGACAATTCTCATACTGATCCTAGAAGGCACTTGTTAAGAGCCATCCATAGACTCAGTCCCTAACACTGAATCTTTTCCTCTAAACATTCACCTCCCAAACAAATCTTCTAAGATTGCAAAATACTGGTGAGAAGTTGTGGGATTTGTTGCAGGTTTTGTAATGGATTTTTAAAATATGCTTTATATTTCATGTGAGGTGTTTTTGCTATTAGATTCTAAACCATACTACTTGGCTTGCAGGAAATTTTCCACTGTAATTGTCTCCACAACTATGAGAACTGTGTATACAGGAGAGAGAGCTGCTAGCTGATACCTGAGTGATTTAAGCATGTTCTGGAATCAGTTTATCATTATGCATAGTTGCCTGCCATTTGTTATCATACAGGGGTAACAGAGAGTTAACAAATGGCACCTTTAAGAATGCATATGCTTGCTCATTTAATGTTACAATGTACCTAAAAGAGCAGAAGTAAAAGCTTATAAATGAAAAAAGAAAAAACATTTTCTCCCAAACATTGTCAAGTTCAGCTCAGACTGAATTACAAAAATAACACTTTCAGTAGTAGTAATAGTAAAGAATGTTTTATTAAAATGAAAGTTTTTCAAACCTTATGTATCAAAACTAAGGCCACAGCTAATGCTAACACAAAATCAAGAACCTCAAAAGGTTTTTATAATATGATACAATTTAGAAATCTGAGACAAGGCTATTTTACAAACAGTTACTCAAACATTCTGAAATGCAGCATTACTTACTTGTTCTAAAGTAATATATCAATTTTTCTAGTGATAATATTTAATGATACAAAGTACTGAATTATCAGTGCATGTAACCCGTTTTTATTTTGGTCCTGTGACAAGTAACTTTCTGCACCACTCCAGCTACTGAAATAAATGAAAGGACAAAACATTGTGATGGAAGCTGCCAACAACTCCTCCCTTTTGTACTGAGTTAATTTCTCTTCTTCTAATGCTAAATATCTCCAGTCATAATAGCAATAAATTCTTCTTGATTGACTGTAAAAGAAGAAAAAAAGAAAAAAAAAGAACATCATTAAACAAACAGCAAAAAACAATAAACCATAAAATAAATTAACGCATATCTGTACTTTACTTAAAGGCTTCTCTGTTAATATTTGTTGCATCTGATCAATTACTGTAAGTGTTTACAAGTTTCTTCTACAACACGGGTTTTGCACAGGTTTTTTCATGTAACATAAAGTCAGAATGCAAGCTTTATTATGTGGAATACTTAAGCCAGAATCTAGCTCACTTACAATCACTTATATTATTTCTAATTATGAAAGTAAAAATATTCTAAAAACGAAATATGATAGAAAAAAAATCTGAGAAACATATGTAAAAGAGATGGGCTATGCAAAATAATATTATTTAAAGGTCTATAAAAATGTTAAGAATGGTATCTGTATTTTTATTAAGTACTTCTCATGCAACAATACCTCAGCTAGTTATGATTGAATTCAGTTTTATTCTTAAAATCATAATTCAAAACATTACATCCAAACCACCATCACAGATCAAACAATGCTATTCCTGTCTCCCCAATTTGTAACACTTGCCAAACACAAAACAAATTTTAAGATCATTTAGCAATTATTCCATAAATTAGCTAGAATTAAAATGGACTTTTGAGGAGCCTTTCCCCATCTGAACTTTCTTCATTTATAATTAACAGAAATTTTACACAAATGCACTTGAAGAAATTAAGTCATAATAATAAATTAATTAGCATTCATTAATTATTTTGCTGCACTTATACCTGAAGTACTGACCTTACTCATATGTTAAAACATAGCCACTGTAAAAGAGTTAACCAGTGAACATGTTCACTCTGCAACTACTTACTGTAGTGGCGAATTATTAGAGTAAGTCAGTGGTATGGAAAAGACAAGACACATACAAAGAATTCTCCCTGACAATTATCCATCCCAGCCAACACGCCCAAACTATTCCTAAACAAAGCACTGCACAGAAAGAACTACATTTACAGCTAGAAGAAAATTAAACAGATTTTACTATGTTAAAGAATAAAAAATTCAAAAAACCTAAATATGCCCTGCTGTGATGCATGTGAAAAAGTATGAAACAAGTAGATTTAGTCTAGCTTAGGGCCCCCTATGCTCTGAAATACCAGTCCATTACCTAACTACATCTAGTCTAAGACACAAAAATACTGTGACTGTATGACTTTAAAAAGCATTTCCACAGCTTTTTCACAGTAACAACGCAATAACGGAAAACATTCAAACATTGCCTCCAAAATATTCTCTGGTTTACAACATCCTTGAAACCATGCTGCAAAGTGGAAATACAACACTATAATAACAAACAAATTTTGGAACATTCAAAGAAACTTCAAAAAGCAGTGTAGTTACAATTCACAGTAACCCAAGTAATCCCAGTTAATCCTCTTCAGATGTAGGATCTGTTCACAAGTTAAGCACCATGAAAGCACAAACACAGTTTTTCATGGCAACAGACTTCCCTCACCTCCATAACATAAGTGTTCATAAAAAACCAAACTAGAATCACAGCTTATATAAAAAAAACATTGAGTTAGAATCTTGAGAGTTAGAAGTGCACATTTTTTCAGTGGTGGGTTTGGTTATTTTTCTTAATTCTGTGCCAAAATCTGAGACACGAGACTGTATTTCCTACAGGTGCATCCACATAAAATGACCAAAACTGCATGAACTGACACCATGGAGTTTCTAAAGTTAGTTGTGCTCAAAACCAGAAGTAATTCCTAAACCCAGGAATACTAAAATAAGATTATTTACATTTTTAAGACAGACAAAAATCTGCAAAAATTTTTACAGAAGTCTATGTACAGCCTACCAGTAGAACTCGGTGGTTTTGCTGAGAACATAAGGGTTCATGTAACCTGAGTACCACACAAGATACCTTATTTCACTGCAAGCAAAACAATCTCTCAAATGTAATAAAGGTGTTAAATCAAAAGTGGTATTATTCCTGTATTTCACATATCAATTAAAAATGCTAAAAATTAACAGTTGCAGATTTTTTTTTCAGGGCAGGAAAATAAGGAGAATTAGATGACAGTGAGATTTTGCCACGTGACCCAGGTGTTTGAAGACAAATGGAATGGTGATTCACAGGGCAATTTACTTTCTCAGAATGAATCTTAAAAAGCTAGGAACAGCCTGAGTTTTCTTTAAAGAACCACAAAACCACACAGCACTTTAAGGATAAACAGTACCATACACAAACTTTATGCTGTCAATCTTCCATATTCCATCTTCTGCTTGATTGCTCTAACAAAGTCAATGAATGGATGACTGAATAAGAGGAAACTGAGCCACTTACTCTTAGCTGATCAATTTGATTAAAAAAAAACATAGCATGGACACAAAATAATTATAATTCAATAACCCTCCAGAAAGAAGGTTAATGGTGTATCTTCCATTTATAGTATACAAATAGCAATGTGACAAAAGAACATTGAACCATGATTTTGATATCTCATTTGGCAGCTCCAGGATATCAACACATGACAAAACATATTTGCACAAAGAATTCTACTCTCACTCACCTCTACACCTACAGCTTCCAAAAAATAACACCTATGTCAAACAGCATAGAAGACTATCTGTCTAAAGGCTGACGACACAATTTTTTTCACTAGTACATGCGAGTTTTGAGTCCAGCAGATGCTCCCAAGAGTAAATATCATTTTTACAGGAAAAACTGATGAACTGCTAGTGAAATCTCAGCTATAAGTCACCATCCTCGAAGAACAATGTTTGATGGACTGATACAGTCTTTAGGTACACGGTCTCAAATGAGCGGTCCTCGAAATTCAGGTATTAAGGTTTTTGATGTAAAAATAAGGATGTTTTTAAGTTAATGAAAAACTCTTACGTTTCAGTGTTCACAATGATTTAATAAGCATAGTATCAAACTGGATTTGCTAATTCATTCTTTATCTACCCAGTAAATCCCTTCTGCAGCCTACTCTGTATGGGCCTTGTCAACTGCAGAGCCATTTTTCACACTACGCTTCTCAGCACTCCAAGGATCAGAAGTATGTTAAAGACCCATCCAAGCTTATCACAACAACGGCACATCGCCACTTCAGATACACTGAATAGACGATTGAAAGACTTTCTCTCAGCACTTTACTACTTTTACTGATTTATAAGGAAATAAAAATGTAATGTAGGTACACAGAATCTCTCACATACCAGTTCAATTACTTCCACCTTCAACTACAATTTCACCCAGCTTTTAATAGACTTTGGTTGAGTAAGCCGGTGGTGAATAAACTCGATTCTTAGACTCCAGGACTAGAAGATGTCAAAAGCAACAGTCTGCATTTTTGTAAGCTAAATTATGTTTGAGACTAAAGTAATCCAGAAGGAAATTAAAGAGGATATTTTCATAACAAAACAACACCTAAAAAGGGAATAAAATTAAGAACAAGATTATATGGTGTTTTATTTGCCAACACGTACTTTCTCCATCTCCATCCTTATCAAATTCTTCAATCATAGCCCGTAGTTCTTCATCAGACATATTTTCACCCAATTCTCTAGCAACCCGGCGCAGGTTTCTCAGACTTATTTTACCAGAGTCATCATCGTCAAACAATTTGAATGCCTTGAGTATTTCTTCTTGTGGGTCTCTGTCCAATATCCAATCTGTCACTGCAAGAAGGATAATTAAGTTAGACTAAAAAATTCTGAAAGATAAATGCAGAATGACCTTTGCAAACTAAGACAATATGAAGAACACACGTCTGATTTCACCTGTTCTTACATTTCTATACAATTCAACATGCATATTTGTTTGGCTATTATCTGACCTCTCTTTCTCACCTCTGTTTTCACAAGCTGAGCTGCTCTTTGGGACATAACTGTCACAGTGGAAAGCTGCATGGCACTTTAGACACAGTCAAAGTTTTCTACACATTTTCAAATAGGAACTAAAAGTATACACAGGATGCCCCTGTTTCAAAATTCCAAATTTTCAGAAAGAACACCATCAGCTCTTTCAGATGACGATGTGAATTTTTTTTACTTAATATGTTTTCATCAGGGTAGAATTTTGAGTTGGGGAGAACACTGAAACAGTAAGTAAAGAAAAGCATCCACATGGAACCTCTCTTTTAAATATAAAACCCCACTAACACAAAAAGCCCCTAACCAACCAACCAAACACATCCCACCCCCCCAAACCCAAAAACAAAAAAAGCCTAAGCATAGGGGTTGGGTTATAAAAAGGATGCTGCTATGAATTGCAATGTGTTTATTCTGAAAGGATTCTTCAGCCTTTATTATTCTTTTCAAGACAACCATTTGTCAGTTTCTGCAACAGAAAAGACAAACTTGCCTCATGAAATATTTTTCTAGTAATTACTTCAGACCAACCAACAATAATGTATCTCCACATCTTTGTACTGGCTAGTCTTGTATTACAGGGCTAGTCTTGTATTATCAAGCCATTAAAATCACATCAACACTGCTTGCACATAAAGAACCACTTACCATCTGCTACTAACTGCAGATGGAATGTCTGTTCTGGCTTAGGAAACTTGAAAGAATTTTTTCATGCTCATATTTTTTTTAAATATTTTCTTTTAAAACAACAGTGCTGCATGACAGTATTACATCATTTGATAAATGCTACCTTTTGTGGCAAAAAAACCCAGAAAAATAATAAAATGTCTCTAAATACAAAACTATAGAAGACAAAATATAACTGAATCTTTATGTATTTCAGTTGAACATCAAATTAAAAGAAATTGGTGGCTCAAGAATTGCTTAGCTATATTAAGCAGCTCTTCACAATTAATGTCTCAATAACCTATTTTATCTAACCCCCCAATCCTTCTGTTAGACATGAAATCATGTTTAATTCTGTGTCAAGGTCATATTCTACCATAGCAGTACTCTACTCTAACTCAAGTTTTCCAACAGGTTCGATCCCCTTCCAAGCATATACCATGCTTTCTACAAGAATTTTCCTGGCTTCCTGCAGGACTTAATGACTGTCCATATTGACAGCCAGGACAGAACAAGAAAGCAATGAACAGGATTGAACATGAGGAATTTAAAAAATTGCATGGTAAATAAAGTATATTCATTTTATATAATATTACAGCATAATGATGTAATTTTAAAAGTACTATTACTATCAAATCAATACACTCATTTTCTTTTTAATACTTCCACATAGGATTTATAAATCACAAAAGAACCAAAAATAATGTTCTCTAACCTGGAATATAACTACAAAAATATTACTTGTCATTAACAAGACATTTTGTCCAGTATTAACCTGTTAAACAATTAAATGTTGCCACATTTCAATCAGTAATTGTTTTGATACAATAAGAAGATTGCTATTTGTAGCCAAGAGCAAGTACTGGGGTTTGGGTGTTTTATTTCATAAAATCTACAGAAAACGAATACCTTGAAGAAATGTACTATCGTGAGCATAATGAACTATTAGGGACATAATAAACTAGAGATGTAAACCCACACAGATTACTTTTTGGTAAATATAAATTGTATGCAAAAGCATAAATTACGTGTAACAGAAATTCCCTAAAATCCTCAAAGAAACATTAAATCTAAAAATTCTGCAGATCACTGCATACTCAAAGTACATAAAACTGCACAATACACAAATTTCAAATGAAAGAAACAGTAATTCTACTTGTTTTATCAACAGTTGAAAATCCTTGAAATACCGTATTTAAAATCTGCTTCACTTTCTCTAATTGTTTGTAATATATGAAGTCTGTAGTCTGCTTGTCTGTGTACGCACTCCTTCCCACAGAATTCAATGCAAAATGCCTTTTCCACAGTAGGAAGAAGACTCTTACAAAGATCCATGAACAAGACAAGAACATCTGCACTTTAAACTAGCATTTATTCCTCTGTGTAAATTTGAAAGAGATTAAGATTGTGTATACCCTACTTGCTTTTAAAGTGCAGCTATCACTTCATTTCTACATATCAAATTAAGCATTCAGCAAACAAATATTTATTTTCCTTCACTAATGACCTGTATTAAGAAAAATATTAAATGAAATCTCCCACTTACATTTCTTAATAGTAATAAATAATTGAAGAAGTCCACAAAGTATGGCTTTGCAATTGTACTCGTTACTATAGGCTCAATATCTCTAGAGGTAGAAACACAATCAAACACATACCAACTTCGTTAAAATCTTCAAAGGTGATCTTGCCTGTTGATTCTCGATCATAATCTTTAAGGATTTTCAGGACATCAGCTTTTTTCACATCAAAACCCAAGGCTCTCATTGCCACCTTTTGGNAACCATAGATAAGGATCAAAACAAAGATTTAACAGATTTTCTTTTTAATTTCAGTAATTACCTTCTTGACCAAGAGAGAAAGAGCATATCAGTGGTTTAGTAATAATAATAAATAAAAGGAAAAGAGCCTGGGATATTAAAACCATCTAGAACTACTATTAGGAAATGGAACATCTAGTTACAGTAAAAAAAAAAAAGTTTGCATTTTCAGGGATTTTACAGACTGGACCAAATGCATCTTAGGACAAGTAAATTTATTCTTCATTTCCAAAACCAGTTCAAAATCTTATCTTTTTTAGACAAAAGTGAAAATAACTCTGCAAATTATTCTTCATTATTCAGGCAAAGTGTATGTTCATGGATTTACAAGACTTTTAATTGCTTTTCCAATGAGCCACAGACGCCAACCTATATTTCAATTTTCCATTAGCTTAGGAGTCCACATTTAGTTTCCCATTTCACCTTGGATGGCAATTTCTCAGCACACAGTACCCTGACATCCTCTGAACTGATGAATATAAGCTAACCACACATGGAAAACCAAGGAAGTAGTTATTCAAAAATTGATGCTATATGCTGATTTTGTAGAAAAGGAGATAAATAGGTTTTTTTCTTATGTATTTCTGCTCTTTCACAGTATTAGCTTCAGGGTGACAATATTTAATTAGACACCTAAGAAAGAGCTTTTCAAGCAATCATGACAGCTGGGAATTAAATGCATACCATAACCAGAAAAAGCATATTAACAGCCCCGTAACAGTCCCCAGCACAACCCTCGTCACAGTGGCCTCCAGCAAAGATAAAATACCTGAACTCTGAAATAAAGAGAAGGGCATTGTTCGACCTAACACACTCCTGTAACAGCAAGTTAAGTAAAAACAAGACTTTTTTTCCTTTGAGTTACTTGGTAGAGCCAGAATGTAGAGCCAATACACTGGATTAGGAACTTTTTCCAAAAAAAAAAAAAACCTCACCTTATATGAGACTGAAACACTGGCCTCTCCAAAGCCACTTTTTGTTCTCAATGCCATAATTAGAATACAAATGCATAAAACATTTAAAGCTAGTTTAGTGAACCTCATTTACTATTCTGTAGACTTTCAGGTGGGAGACTTTACTCAAAAAGACATCCTGAACTCCATCTGCTAACAGGTATCATTTGGAGCATCCTTCTTTGGGATGGGAAACTACTGAGCCTCCCACACACAGAGCTAAGAGCACACCTTGCTCCTACAAATCATAGGCTTCCTGTTGAAAAATACAGGTAAGCTCTGGCTTGTAGTCAGTAGTTTTACAAATCTGATTTACATCTTTTACCTACATATCTAAAATCAACACCAAGCTGTAGGTTAGATAGTGCCTTTAAAATAATCAGACAGTTTTTCAAGAGCTTTTCCCCCTTGGTCATCTGTCCAAGCTTATCCCTGGAGGGCAATTATACCAGGGTTATTTAGAATGCTATAGCAATTCTGTTACTGCATTAAGTATACAAAGTGGGAAGAGAAGCTTATTCTTATGCCAATGGAGTATTTCCTGGTTTTTCTTTTTTTTTTTTCCATTGTTCCTTTAACTCAGCAAGATACCTTGAAGGAAGTTTTTAAAGATACAGCCAACATCTTAAGAACTCACTACGAACAGGTATCTGCTATAAAATTGCTTAAATGAAAGAAAATTTCTACCTTTAATTCATGATAATTTATTGCTCTATCTTTGTCTGTATCAAACAATTCAAAGGCATCTTTAATTTCTTGCTTCTGTTCCTCAGTCAGTTCTCTTCTTTTCTTCTTTTTAGTTTTCTCTACTGAAAGCTCATTCCTATATAAAGAAAAAGAAATGTAATAAGAGATTTCTACTGGGAATATGCCACTGTAGATGAAATTTTCCACCAATAAGAAACTCACCATAATTGCAGAAATCACTACCCTACCTATTCAATATTCTCCCAGCTTGTACTCCCAGTTTAAAATAACATTTGAAATAGACAATTCCCTTGTGAAATCTGAATCACACCTCCCCACCCAAAATAAAATCAGCACAGGCATTTTTGTTAAGAAGCAACAACAAAAAAAAGAGAGTAGAAAAACTACCAGTTAAAAAGGCTTCTTGAGGCTACAAATTAGATTAGCAAGTGAAATTATACAATTCATTAAAACAGTTGGTTTGTGCACTGTAACATAAAAAATAAAATAAATTTGAGGACAGACAGGACAGTGGAGGCCAAACTAGGCCAGACAGTCTGGCTACTAAAGCTGGCATTAGGTGCCACAAATCGGCTTTGTTGCCTGTAACAGTTCTTAGATAAATGGTACTTGCAGGGTTGTTTTTTTAAAATCCTTTAGATCACATATATACACGCTGTTCTGAAGATTTTTAGCTCTGTTTTGGTATATACAAAAGAGACAAGCCCCCAAATCAGGAAATCTTGCTCAAAGACACTCCTTTTCTTTGGCTAGTTTAGGAATAAGCTTATATTTTTGGAGGACCACAGTAAAAGGACAAGAGACAATAACTGCAAAATTTAAGGGAAAAAACTGCAGCTGGAGGAGAAACTGCAGCTGGATCTAAGGGGAAACATTTTCCCAGTGCATGTGGTGATGTGCTAGAGCAGTTCCACTGGGAAGGAGTCTCCATCATCAGAAATTTTTGGAACCTAACTATAAAAGGTGCTTAGAATCCTCAGCCAGCTTTGAGTGGAAGCTGCTGTGATCAGAAAGCTGGACTAGATGACTTCCTTAAGTCCTTCCTAACCTAAATTACCATATAGTTTATGTTATACTCTCAGGAAAAGGCTTTTTACGCTCATTCGTCCATTTACACCAGAGGCAGAATGTGTGCTGTATCACTGATGAGTGAACAGAAAACGTTGCAAGATTAGCTTTCCAAATCTCCTCTAATACGCTGCTTTATGCTCCTCTTTGTTAACATTTTGCTAATTTTAGTCAAAACCTAGGATTAAACACTTACCTAGATTTAGCTTTCAACAACCACTGAAGCAAAAAACCCAAACACAGACAGGAAGCTGAGCCTGCTTCAAACCACAATATAATCAAAGAGCAAGATGTCCTTAACAGACCAATCGAGACAGTGTGATTTCACACAGGCTTTGAATTACTACAGCTCTTGGAAGGACTAAAATAACTCTGAGCTGGCTACTTAACTAGGACTGGGAGAATAGCTCAGATCCAGGGAGCCCAGGTTTTGTGAGCTACGATGAAGAAATCCATTTATAAATCCGAAAGCAGATTAACACCAAACTCTTCTGAAAGAGCAATCTGGGTACTTAAGTGTTCATTTAGTGCTTAGCATAAAATTAATTTATCAAAAGACAAAGCAGTACTCCAATACAAGCAGTTCAGTGACATTTCTGCAACTACTTTAACCATACTAAGTATGAAGTTCTTAGACTTGAAAATTAAGGATCATAGTTGCCATGTAAAGATATTAATCACCAACAATTGAAACCAACAATTTGGCAATACTGGGATCATAAGCCAGGCCCCTTTATACAATAGCTCCTAAATCAGAATTTATAAACAAAACAAAACCGAGCAGCTTAACTTTATGCCTATTCACAGGCCTTTTGAAGGCACATTAGGCAACCCAGAAGAGAACCGCGCCGGACCCTTCCCTCCCCCGGCCGTCAGACGCGCCTGATCCGCCCCCGGCCGCGCCAAAGGGATCAGACGTGACCGGCGGGAAGCCGGGGAGGACCCAGGCCCCGCCACCGCCCGGCGTGCCCTGCGTTCCGCCAACACCTCCCGAACGGGGGCGGCGCGGCCCTGAGGGACCCCCGCCCGTGCTCCGGGCCCTGAGCGGGGCAAGGGGAAAAGCGCCCGGCTCGTACCGACCTCAGGGCCAGGCTCATCGTGCCGCTGCCGGGCCAGCCGGGTCGGAGTAGACGCGCCTCCGCACCTTGGCGACGCCGCGCTCCTGCCCTTGGCGACGCCGCTCAAGCCGCGCCCCCACCAATTACCGCCGTCTGATTGGCCGTGGGTGGATAAGCTCCCGCCTCCGAGGCCTAGGCGCTCTGCTATTGGCTGAGGGCCTGCCACTCAGCACGGAAAGGGCGGTCCCTGCCGCGCGCCGGCGATGGCTCGTCGCGCCGCCTCCGGCCTCTGGGCAGTGTCTGCTGCGAAACGGGGAACGCGAGGAAGTTTTCCTAAGGAAGGATGTTCCTTGATGTTTGATCTTGATTTTCAAGCCTGATCAACAAGAAGGGAGATTTAATCCTTGAAACAGATAGAAGCTACCAAGCAAGCTCAAAGTGATGTTCAGGTGTTGGACAGACAAATTTCTCGTCGATGGAATTTCCTTGTTAAGGTCAAGAGCACGACATGCTTCAGTGATGTCACACAAACAATTCAGAATTTACCGGCCACAAGGACATTTGGCAGGACTCCCAAGTTAAGGAAGAGATTAATAAAGACAACTCAGCAACTGTGCTGAATCAGTTCGAGCTGTGTAGAAGGTACTTCTGGCAGACCACTGCCCAAGCTGCCCCCCGACTCAAGAGAAGGACTGCGCATGTGGAATTATTAGCATGAGAACTAATAGAATCATTGACCAACAGAAGGTAGAATAGTAATTAATAAGAGAACGATGTAACCTGAAGCCAGTGAGCATTAATGTGTTTGTTTGCTAAAATGTATAAATACTAAAGAGTTTTGATAGTTGGTATGCTTGATTCATGGAATACCACCCAGCACCTGGGCTTGTGCAACTCTGAAATAAATAATCATTTGTCTCCCTCAAGTGTGTGATTATTGGCTCATTGCACACTAGGTAACAAATCTGATTTTTGTGGTCAGCACCTCTACTGGCCCTGCTGTAGCCTGGATGTGTGGTGGCTGTGTCAGAAGAACTCCCCGTGGCCCCAGGCCCTGCTCACTCCTTCCTGGCTGTTGGAGGTGTGGCGGGCTGTGGAGGAGCACAAAAAATTGGCATTTACAGAAGCATTTCTGGCACAGTACAGACTTTGTCTTACTAAAAATTTGATGGAGAGCAATACGTACCATGTGGCGACTGCAGACCTTAATGTATAGTTCCAGTTGTCATTGACACTAATATTTTTGTGTCTTGCAAAACAGTGAGTCAACATCACATAGCTGTTTGGGGGAAATACATAACTGGTGAGAAAACTCAAATTTGTGTAAAGTGCTGCCTCGGTGCTCTGGTCTGTGACAGAGTAATTGTCCCTTGTGCCTTGCTTTGCAAACAGGACTGTTCTGTAACCAGCTGTGACAGCATAGTACAATGTTAGTAACTGGACCATAATGACATTCGGTTCCTTGCTGATACTGTGTTATGCAGTCTGGCTATACAGACTGAAAATTTTCAGCCAATGAAAAATTCCTTCAGGTGTTTTGGTCCTGCTCCTTTCAGGACTGACATAATGTTTGGAGGTGTTTTGCACCTGTGTTTCCAGTAAAAAACTATTAGTAGGTTTATACCGAGTACAGAGTGTTGAGTATGCAGAGTTTGACTTGTTCAAGATGCATTTTTCCTGAACAAAGTCAAGCAGAGATGTAACTTATTAGGCTGTTGGTTCATATTATGTCTGGCCCACAGCTCAAATAGGCAGAGGCAAGAGGTTAGCAACTGACCTCTGTTTATCGATGGTAGCTTTGCAACTAAAAGCATAAACTACTGGCAGGTTTGACCCTCAATCTGTACTGTGGTGTAAATATAACCACAAATTAAGTTTTTGTGTGTTGCATACAACATATTTACATGTCCAGAGAGAAAAGGAAGCATTAACCAAGTGGTGAGTACCTAGTGGCGTGTGGGAGAGTAGCACCAGGAGCCCGACTGCACCAAGAGCCCCAAATTGCTCTTTTTCACCCCGACTCTCACCTCCTCCACGTGTTGATCCTGAAGCTCAGCATAGGGGCCCTTGGTCCTTGCCTGAGCTGCGCTGAGTTATTCCTGCTTTTGTGCTGTGTGCTGCTCTTGCTGACATATTGACCAGACTTGTGGCCTGGCCACGAACTTGAGTCATCACCTTGCCATTGTCTGCAGTCACTGGGCTGCTGACAGGTCAGGTTACTCTGCAGGGAGGTCACGGTCCCTGCCTGTGTTGTGATAGTGCTTGGCTTCCAGCTTGTCCTCTCTCATGAGGCACCTGTACCCTGGCTGCTCTGTGTCAAGTAGAGTGAAATACCTGATACTTACACTCCGGTACTCTGGGTGTGCTTCTGGGAACTGGAGATCCACATTCAGGTCCCTGCTTCTGAACTTGTAAGCTAAAAAATTCCTCTAGAAACCAAAGTAATGATCTTTGTAAATTGATTAAAATTAGCAGCAGTACTTGTACTGCATGTGAAACAGAGATGCAAAGAATTCCAAACAGAAAAGACTGGCTCAAACAGCAATAGCTAAAAATAAGTACATGGTTGTGGAGCACTGACTTGCAAATCCTTACATTTTCAAAGTTGGCTAAACCCCTCCTAAAATCACCTCTTATGAATAGAATTGGTAAATTAGAATATCACTAGCATGTTCCTCACACATACATACTGTCAGCTTAATAAGGAAAATAATTTATTATAAGATATACTTAAAAGATGTTGTTACTGGCTTTTACTTGATATTCAAACTCATCTGTTGCTTTTTGAAAGTAATTTGTGGGGTTGTCTGCCAGGTCTGCCTTCCCTTTGAGTGAATGTATTTTCTTTTCTAGTCCTAATTTTATTGGTATTTGAAACCATCCTACCACTCCATTGTTCTTAACTGAATTTGAGTGTGCAGAAGATTATAAACCTCATCCCAACTGCTCAAAATCAGATCACGTATCAGAACCCTAATTAAATTAATCCTGAATTTTTAAAGAAGTGGGAAATATTCCACGCAAGTTCAAGTTAGTTTTGTTCATGTCACTCTTAGAACAAATTGTATTAAAAAATCAATCTAAAAATATAAAGCCATATTAAAAATATTCCAAGTATCATTGCCAATTTGATGATTGTAAATGTGCTTCTGTGTGCATCTCAGTCAAACTGCTGGGAAATACCTGGCACACTCGCAGAAGTGTTGGCCAAGTTTCTGAGCCTTTTCCCATGTCAAGGTCTTTTTGGGGTTTTTTTTGGTTTGTTGGGTTTTTTTGTTTTTTTTTGTT
>VZRQ01011008.1:399443-419603 GCA_013397975.1 Machaerirhynchus nigripectus
ACGGGCGGAGCGTGGCGGCGTCGGGTGACGAGCGGGGAAGGCTTGAGGGGCCGGGGGGCTCAGCTGTGGCGTGAGGGCGCGCGTATTTGTGCCCCTTTCCCCACTGAGACCCGCCGGCGGAGGGGCAAGTAAGGGCGAAACGTCCCGGCCGTGTGGGTAGAGGCGGGATCCTCCAGGGGTGGCGGGCGGTCAGCGAGGGGAGAGGGAGCGGGAAAGGAGCCCAGAGGGGTATTCTCACACGGCAGGGGTTAGTGACCCTAATGACAAATATCTTCACGGGCGTCAGTTTAAAAAGACACCCACAAAACCTCAGTATCTTTTCTTTTGTATCTGCTCTTCCCTTTAAATGATTGCGCCAGCCTCTGAAAATCAGGGATCCACGATCCACAAAACACGATCAGGAGTTTTGTTGTGAGGAAAGCATTGGAAACCGAGAGCTCATCAGAGCGCTCAGCCTCCTTAGGTCTGCTGTTGTCTCACCAGCCACCCGCAGCTGTCGGGGATCCCGATTCCACGGGCCTTTCCCTTCCGAAGCATCAGCTTCCCCTGAGCAGCTGCCCGAAAAACTGCATGCATAGGTTTGGGGGAATTTGAAAAGCTTAAATCCGAAAATCTTCTCTTTTATAAATGGCACACAAACTACCCATAAACATGAAAATACTCCCAGGTGATCCATTAGACATCCCTCAAGGCAACCAGAACACTAGTTGTGGTACCTTTGTCATGCTTGGTGACTTAGTTGTACAACCCAGCTTTTCCTTCAGGATTTCTCCAATCATCTGTCACTGTCACTTTGCACTGTCAGTAAACATAAACCTTCTAAGCCAGTATGCTTGGAAACAATCACAAGTTTGGGTAAAAATGTGGAGTTGAAATGCTGCTAGTTTTAAAGCTTGTTACTTCTTATCAGACTAATGCTGTTTTAAGGGAATTAACTGAGAATTAATTTTAAAGCAGCTTTTTGAAAATGGACCTTCATATTCACTACATTTAATGCCTTTCCTTGCTAGCTCAGCATCTCATTTAACTCTTATTTTGTTGTATTGTTCTGCTGTTTCCTTTTTTTTACATCTAGATAATTGGGCATGTTTGAAGCTTTACAGTATCTTTCATATTCTCAATTGTGCAAGGCTCAGGTGTTGCTATTCATCCTATTTTCAAAGGAATTTCCTTTCCCTTTCCCTTTCCCTTTCCCTTTCCCTTTTCCTTTCCTTTCCTTTCCTTTCCTTTCCTTTCCTTTCCTTTCCTTTCCTTTCCTTTCCTTTCCTTTCCTCTTTCCTTTCCTCTTTCCTTTCCTCTTTCCTTTCCTCTTTCCTTTCCTCTTTCCTTTCCTCTTTCCTTTCCTCTTTCCTTTCCTTTCCTTTCCTTTCCCCTTTCCTTTCCTCTTTCCTTTCCTCTTTCCTTTCCTCTTTCCTTTTCCAGTTAATTGCATGTTCAGCCTTAGCTTTTGCTTTGTTTTTTTCTTAAAAATCATTTATTTAGGTCTCTGCTTATTTTTAGACAGTATTCTTTGCTGCAGAGTGACATGGAAATATATAATGTGATTTTGTTTCATCCAAACAGAGCTTATTTCTGTTGAAAGTAACAAGTAGGAAAAAACTGGCATCAACCTGTTTTCCGGCCTTAGTTAAAAGGCCATTGCTTCTGTCTGGGGAGAACCAGATGTGCTTGTACAGGTACAGCAGTAAGTCTGGAACAACCTGTTTGTACCAAGCAAGGTGCAGTAACCTTGCAGTTAATAGTGAATAACTCGTGGGATTTCTGGACTAGGACCTTGGGCTGGTCTCTGAGTGCTCTGGGGGAGTGAGCAGTATCACTGCTTCAGCTGAGCTTCTCTTGGGTCCCATTTACTGACATTTTCCTCCATTCTCACATTTTGATTTACTTGTCAATCCATGGGTCATGCAATTCATGAGATGAAAGTTGGTATAACAGTGAAGGTGAAGGGATGTGACTGTAAATGTTTTTTTTGGAAGCTCTTTCTCTTTTATGACCTTTGTTAAGTATTTTAGTTAGAAACAACCTCCTTTTTTTCAGCAGTTAGCTTGCAGTCCTGCTGGAGTCTTTTCACACCTTTTGATTATCTTAAACCTCTTTGCCTGTGTCACTTTATCAAGATCCAAAAATAGTTACTAAGATAAAGGACAAAAAATATTCAGGATGAAGAAGTCGTGAATGACAAACACAAATTGGTTTTCAGAAAAAAATTCAAAAACACCAGAATGTAGTCGCAGAAAGTTCAGAGTTCATAAACCTTTTTTCGTGTCATTGTTTCTGGTTTATCTGGTTGAACTCAATACAGTGCATCTAAGGTTGAGAAGAAGATGAAATAAGGGAATGAAGCTGATTTTATTCATGTACCAAATTTACAGTCTGTGGAAGAATCTAAGATGGGCATTGAAATGTCTTGCTATATAAAAATTATCTTTGGTTTTAAAATGACTGTAATCTTTGTTAGACACTAACTTTCTTGGTAATAAGTACATGAATTTGAAACATGTAAGGAAAATATATCTTTAAAAATCTGTAATATTTTCAGTGCATCCAAATGGCTGGGTCAGGTAGAGGAAGAGCATGTGTTTAATTTACCTTCAACATTGAAGCTATTTGCTTTGGTAAAGGTGCAGCTCTACCTGATGTAATCTGTAAGCCTCCACCACCATTTCCAGTAAGTACAGCCAGTATCTTGGAGCACACTCTGTGTTCAGGTAAAGTGTGTTCATACTCATGTTTAGATAATGTAATAAAATAGATGAACAACCCTAAGAACTTAGGATTTTATAATAATGTAAGTTACAGATTTTCTTACTTTCCTGCCCCTTTGCTAACTGTTGTATCCCATATTTAACTGGATTGCTTACAAGGTGTTAAGTGTGTCGAAGTCCTCATGATGATTTTGTTTTCTGGACATTACAAGAATGGAACACTGGAGACTTGAATCTGAAAGGAGTTTACATCAATCTTTGAAGCTATAAATGGATTTGCTGATTTTAGAAAATTACTATTTATGCAAACATGAAAGACTCTGTGTGGTTGTCCTGTACTTCAGATGCCAGCATTTGAAAATAACTGAAAGGTACTTTGTGTAATTAAGGGAACTAAACTGAGACTCGGAATTTAGGATGTATTTGAAAATCAAAGCAGAATAAAGACCATTTTCTGACTGTGTTTTGATGTGCAGGGAAGCTTTTGACTTACTGGATCACATATTATTCATCCTCTTAGTCCTGTGTGTAACAAAACCCTGAGATTTTTCATCAGAGCAAAGAAATTTGTAGTAAATACTAGTGTTGAATTCAGCTTTCACTGAAATAGTGTAAAAACATACTCAAAATAATATTACATTCAATAGATGGACATTCTAAAAGGTAGAATTAGCTTTTTTCCCCCTGAGTGTGTCCATTCAGGAAATACTGGTAAGTGCTACTGACAAGTCCCTTGAAATATGAAGATTGAGGTGATGTATAAGTGATGTATAAGTTTTTATCAGAAGCAGAGCTGGATTAGAAGCCGAATCTTGATCTTATTCTGTGTGACCTAAGATTTTCTTTTGCTTATACATAACTAAAAATTAATTGCTTTGTTATTGTTTGTGTCTTGGTTTGAAAGTCAGGTGTCTACTAAGGAAGGCAGGAGCCTCCCTTGGAATGGAAAATGTAGCCCCATTTCCTCTGAATTTGAAATTAAGGGGCTTTCAGGCAAAGATATGAGACATAGGAATAACAGTTTTTTACTAGTATATATAACAAGGCAAACAAACGCCAGTAACCGTGGCAGGAACAAGAACCAGCCCGAGCCCAGTGACGCCTCTCGGCCCCGGGCCCTTTCCCGTGGGTGCAGGGCCGCTCACGGCCGGCAGGGGCGCAGGGATGAACCCCAAATTCCAGCTGGTCGGCGAGATGTATGAAACCCTGGAGCTGCAGCGGGAGCCCCGGGAAGTGTGGGCAGGCAGGGGGCTGCAGTGCAGCGAAGGCTCGGAGCAGCGGCAATGGAACGACGGGGGCAGGGCAGCTGCGGCCCGGCTCCCAGCGGGGCAGGGAAAGGCGGGCTTGGGGTCCCGGGGTCCNCCTCTCCCCCCTACAAGAGAAAAATCCAGGTAAAAGAGAGTAGCCAGTTGGACCCCTCCCCCTGTGGCCGGGTCTTTTGTCTCTCTTATGTACCTGGTAATTTGTCTCCCAGCAACACGCATGGAGAAAATTCTTTAAGAGAAAAACAAAAGGAGAACTCCTAAAACCCCAACAGTCTGATAACAGTAAGTGCTGGAGTGATACTTGACATCCAGTCATACATCATTATACTGGTGTGTATATATATATATATATACATATATATATAAAATTCAAGCTTCCTGGTCAGAAAACTGAGCTAGAGGAGCTAGTGGGAAAGAAGGAATGTGGAGCAGAAAGAATTATGTGTCTGTTTACCATACTGTGAGGGTATTTTAAATCTAGAAGTCACTGGAGATTATTACTGTGAGGAGTGCTTCTTCATGATTTTTTGCCTAGTTTTATCAGCTGCCGAGTGCTTATTCTGAATGTAATAAATGGCAAGTGCTATTACAGCTTTATAAAAGTGTTTAAAAAAATCTGAATTGGCTAAACCCTGGGTAATCTTTTCCTTCCTATCTTGTGGTGATCTTGAATAACGAGAGCTGACTTAAACTCTAAAATGTACTATGTCATTTCCACCTGAAACCCATCAGAATATTTTCTGGCTAAATATTCATGATATTGATAATGTATAGGTGCATAGTCCAATCCCCTCAGAATTTTTGATAATTTCTGTTAATGGTGTAATGGTGAATTCTAGATGTTTTTGAAACTGTGTGCATTTTTTATAATGAAGCTTTGTATTCAACACACCTTATTGTCCAATTATTCATGTACTAAAGCCATGTATAAAATGGAGCAGCACTCCGCAGTGTGAGTAGTGAACACACTGCTGCCCAGATGTTGTGGCTCACAAAAGATAGAGTATTTCCCCTGATCTGCATCTGGAGCCCAGGTGGTGCAACCAGGTAAAACTGAGGCAAGAACAGATCTGATCCATATTGCTGGATCCCTTTATGATGATAAAAGAATTTTGAATTACTCTTTCATCATATGTCATCTTTCATCTTCTGATTAAACAAATTTCAGTGTCTCTGGATTCTCATCTCACTAGAGACTTTCTGTGCTCTTGATCTTTGTCAGGCTTCAAGTTTGCTATTTCTGTTAGAGGCCCAAAAAAGAAAACTGCTATGTCTGAGAGCTAGCCAGGGTTATTTCCAATGAACCAGCTGCTTTATGAGAAAATGTTATCTCTCTTTTCCAACTTTACCTTATGTGATCATTCTTACTGTTCACCTCAATATTATCTTTGTTCCTGCAACCTTCTTTATGAGATGGAGAGGTTTCTCTCTGTTGCTGAATCTATTCCTTAGTAGAACTGCCAGCTTTGAAAACTATTTTTTCCTACCAAAATTAGGAGTTGCAGGGGAAGCAGGTAGACAGCCACTTTATATATTCAAATCAGGCTTCAAATGTTCTCATCACCGCTGCAAGGGTAAGTTGATAACTTGAGGTATCTTTTTACTGAATCTTTAATTGTACAGAAATGCCACTTCTGAGGGGTGGGTTATAATTACATCAGTGACAGTCAGTAGTTTAAAAAGCTTGTTTTTCATCTCAGTTGCAATGTTCAGTTTTCTCTGGGACTGCATTCTGTGGCAAAAGTGGTCTAACTTTAAGAAAACTGCAGAGTAGATTATTTTTAATGGAACTTTTCTGTTACCTGGTTTACAAAACATCTTGTAAAACTAAGATGGTGTTATGAGGTGGACTGTGAGGGGGAGCTTCATGAATTGTCTTTGCTACAAAAGCAAATGGATTGTTATAAAACCTCAGAACAACATCTGTGAGACAAGGGGTCCTTTGAAGTGTGAGAAGGGAAACATTTTAATTAGTTGGGATGCAGCTGTCTCTTTCATTATTCAGGTAGTAAATGAAAGCCATATCTCATTCTGGAAAATTTGATGTGTTAATGTGCCATTTAGCGTAGATTTCCATCATTCATTTCAACACTCATTTTGAGTGAAAAGCAGGCATAGTCTATAGAATGTTCCTTATTTTCCTCACTACATAAGTTATGAATCACTCATATTTTTCCTGTAGGTATATCTGCCAAGAATGGGTGATTGTCACCTTGGCAGTGGTTTGGAATTAGTTTGTTAGTTGTGAGTGGCAAGAGTCAGTCAATATATTTTTTTACTGATGGCATCAGCAATTATTACTTCACTAAAGAGCCTTGATCTGAAATCAAAACTACTAGTTTCCTCTCTTTGCTGATAGTTTCCTACAACATCTGTGAATGCCCCTTGAGACACTGTTATTTTAAATGTAGACTCTTTGTTGGAATATTTTGAGATGGTTTTGTTTGCCTTCATAATAACTAAGTTAAAAATTTAGATTCATTTATGATGTCTTCTTTTTCCTTGGTGAGTACACACCTGAAAGATGGAATGCCATACAGAGAGACCTGGACAGTCTGGAGAAGTGGGTGCATAGGAATCTCATGTTGTTTAATAACCTGGGTTGGGCCATTGCCAGCAGTTGAGGGAGGGGATTCAGCCCCTCTGCCCTGCTCTGCTGGGACCCCACCTGCAGTTCTGCATAAGCTGTGGGGTCCCAGCACAGGAAGAACAGGGACCTGTTGGAGCAAGTCCAGAGGAGGCCACCAAGTTGATCAGAGGGAGGGAGAACCTCTCCTACAAGGAGAGACTGAGAGAATTGGGATTATTCAGACTGGAAAAGAGAAGGCTGACCTAATTGCAGCCTTCTGGTATCTGAAGGGAACTTACAGGAAAGATGGGGCAAGAGCATGTAGTAGACAGGACAAGGGGAAAGGAAAAATGAAACAATTCAAAGAGAGTAAGTTTAGATTAGGCATTAGGAAAAAATTCTTTACTGTGAGGGTGTTGAGGCACTGACACAGGTTGCTCAGGGAAGGTGTGGCTGCCCCATCTCTGGAGGTGTTCAAGGCCAGGGCTTTGAGCAACCTGATCTAGTGGAAGGCGTCCCTGCCCATGGCAGTGGAGTTGGAATGAGATGATGTTTAAGGTTGGGTTGTTCCAACCCAAAATCTTCTGTGATTCTATGAGTCGGTGATTGTATGCTAGAAGTCTTTGACTCTAAACATCAAAGTCTGTCTTTGTTACTATTTTTTGGTACAATATCTGCAAATATTATCCCTATTTGGCTTAATAGTGCAATCAGATTCAGTAATTTTGCATGAAGTGGATTTTGCAGTTGCATGTGGTAATTTGGCAAGAAAAAATGAGACTGTTTTAAAAATACTAAAGTTTTGGAATTTCTTTTGGCATTAGAGATTGTACATAAAAGGTTATTCAGTATAAATGGATGTACTTATACTGCATGACTACTGTAATATTTACAATGCATTTCTCAATGTAATTCTTGTGCCTGGAAAGAGGCTAAATGGACTAAAGTGTTTGGCTGCTGTTTTGGATAGGATGCAAAGCTTTTCCACTGTAGAAGCACTGAAAGTCTTGGGAGCTGATGATCAGACTTCGACACAGCCTTTTGAGACCTGGGAATACTGGATACTCTTTATGATTAACATAGTGATGTTAAGTGTTACTCACTGGTTTTGTAGTAATGGTTTGACTGTGAAACTCTTGAGGGGCAGAGAGTTAGTGTTACATTTGATGTTTCAAGGTAGTTTCCCTGAATAAATCTGCATTTAACAATTTCATGCTTCTCAAGGACAAAAGAACAAATTTGGAATATTGAGTGTTTTTTGTTTGTTTTGGGGTGGTTTTTTGGGTTTTTTTACTGTTTGACAACAGGAAAGTGTTCAATGCGGGATTAGAAAAATACACTTTATATTCAGCTACAGGAAAATATCAAGGACTGTGTCGGGATTGCCTTTTAACTAGGTGAACTGAATATAACACTTTGTATCCTTCCCTACAGTAATTGAGAGGTACAGTCAAAATTACCAGGACAATGAAAAAGAGTAGGAAACATGGACACCAGGTAATATCTGAGGTTATCAAAGGCTTATTTTCTATGAACCTGTGAAATGTTCTGCTTTTAAGTGATTCACTATTTTTCAGGCAATAAAAAAGTATTAAAACCTTACCAAGTCATGTATTCCTTCCAACCCTGTATGTTGAGAGTTACTGCTTCTTTGCATGATTTCAGATCAAGGTGAGTATTGTTTTGTTTAAAAAAAAAAAAAAAAAAAAAAATCTGATTTTATTTACTCAGTTGTAGGCACTGATTTCCAGAACAGTGCAAAGTTTAGCACTCAGTCCTACTCTCCTTTTTCCTTATTCACTGCACAGTGCACGGATAACAGTTTTGAACTGGGAGCAAACACTGATGTTACTAAAAATAACCCAAACTGATGTCTGTCAGGGACAGCTGTGTTTTATAATATTAGCCTTCCCCAGCCATATCTTTATAGCTCACTACTGCAAACTTCATTACATAATAGTTAAGTTGAAGAGCTCATGGGCCACTGGAATGGCTGAACTTTGTCTACTTGGGATAGAAGCCACTTGTCATTATCTGGGTGAAATGGCAATGCTGACTCCTGTTCCTCAATTTAAATTACAGCTACAATTCCCTAAAACTGTAGTGCTACAATGTTTTGGCATGCATATAAATAGGATCAAGCACAAACGGGGTCCCTTCCTTTCCCTGGTGGCAGGGGAAGGATTACTGCTGTAAATCATCATTTCTCTATATTAAAGCTATTTTCTGTACAGATTGGAGAAGACTCCCAAGAGAGATGAAACCAAAGAAGGCAAACAAAAAGGTATGTTATAGATTTTTAAGAAGAAAATATTACATAGTAGTTGACAGATAAAAGCCATACTGGAGGCGGTTAGAGGAAAAATATGCTAGAAATGTTCATTAGTCTATATAATAAAGGCTTTTGGCAGATTTTTTTTCTAAATATTTTATTAGTGTGCCTGTCTTTTGTGATTTTTGCTTTGCTTCTGTAGGATGTTTTAACTTACTGGAACAGACTTATCTTCCTTTTTTCTGCCTTTTGTGTTAATGCATATTATCATACAAGATATGTAACAGTGAAAAATTTAAAAAAAAATTACAGATCTTTTTCTTTGAAAACTCATATCATTAGTCAGCACTCATCCTTCTAATGAATAGTAACTGGCTGTTCAGATTTCCTTTATATTTTGGGTTTCTCAATTATCTTGTTTATGATTTGGTTGGCTTTTGCATTTTTTAAGCCTTTCATGTATCATTTAATGTGGGTTATTTTCTATTTTACCTGGTTTTACTTTTTAATTTTATTTTCAGCTTTCTTCTGCAGAATTGTGAACCAGATCCTTCAAAAGCATTTGGAAGTGGTACCAGTAGTTCTTACAAGAAAACAAATTTTTATTACATAGCATCATTTGTTTTTCAAACAGTTTTCCAGTATGTATGATTTATTTTAAGTTCTCTGTAGAAGTCTGCTCTTCAGATTATGTGAAATAACACTTGGCCTCCTGTGTTTAGCTGTCTGTTTATATATAATTGTTTGCTTACTTGTTCTTTTTCCCCAAGTCCTTCATGTGTCATTTTTCAGTTCACAGGTAAAATGGATAAAGGAATGGGAATGTGCATAGTCACGGAGACTGGCTCAGCTGGAATCCTTGTTCCTTTTTTAGAGCATCACTGAGAAGCATGGTACTGAAGGTAGACTGTAAGATTCACTTGAAAATGAAATATTTATTTGCAAAATCTCCAAAGGTGGGACCAGAATATACCTGGGGTTTTATTCCAAAAGAAGAAACCACGGGCTTTTATAAGCCTGTGCACAATAGTTATGTCCCCCAAATCAAATGAAATAATAAAATTATTATTCCTTCTTAAAGTAATGTAGTGATTATCATAAGAAGAGAATCACTGCTCACTGGGGGAATTTTTCTGTTTCTTTAGGACCGGTTTTTCTACTGGCTCTTAAAAAATACATTCCTCTACATGTTATAAGGGCAAAGATCAGCTGACTATCAGAATTTGATTGGATTAAAAAATAGGTTCCCTTAAAAGTTGTGTGGGATTAGGGGGGTTTTTTTGTGGACTCCTGATGGTACAGTTATGTATGAGTCAGGAAGTTTGTACATAGCAGATGAGTGACCCATTAGAGCTCATGGTGGATGAGAAAGACAAAACAAGACAAAGAAGGTGAAGGATGATGAAGCAGAAGAACCAAAGGAATATGATGAAGAAGAGCATGAAGTATAATGTTAGTGCTCCTATTTACACAGAGTCAGATCCCAGTCATTGATAGCATGTTGGCTGGCAAAGAAATGTCCCTAGCTCTAAATAAGGGAGAATTGTTGTGGGAGAAATTATTACATTCATGATCTTTGTTTCACTACATTGTATTGTAAATTTAAGTGGGTGTTCTAGACTTGTTACTCACAAAGAGCTCTGAAAAAAAGATCTTGTACACAAGAATGTGTTCTAACCCCATCAATACATACAATTACTCCTTTGCAGCACTCAAAGTGATGCCTCTTGTTTCATATATATCAGAACTTAATTACAGGATTTTCCTTCTTCATTCCCAAGAATCTATTACTGTTTTAATAGATTTAATACTGTTTAATAACTGTGGGTGGTGAAGTGCAGTTTAAATCATGTTTCTTTTATAAATTGTCTTCTCCACACATACAGTGATTTTTTTTCCATTGATTTTCTTCCTGTTTTGAAGATGGAGATGACTTTGGTGCTGTCAGTGATGACACTATGGATGAAGCAACATACTAACTGTTGTTTCTATGTGTTACACTGCTCAAGCCTTACACTACTTGAAGCAGAATTATGGGGTAGGCTGAGTATCAACAGACCTAATGCTTTAGCTGTGTTCGTTTTAAGCAGACTCTCCAAAGAGACACTGGAGTTTAATTGTACTGTGGTGTAAAAGAGGTTAGGGAATACTTTGTTTTGCTCTTTTGCCAAGTGTTTTGCAGACATATCTTTTTAAGGTCCTCTGGAATGGCTGCTGCTGAACTAAGCTTTATGCCATTGTGTTTCCTCTGCACAGAAAAAGAATGTATGCATTTTACTTGAACTTGTGTCTAATCATTTGCACGAGCAATTCTATGCCTCAACAGTCAACTCTTGAAACAAATAATGAAATTCTTGATGACCACAGTAAAAAAAAGACATATGGCCTTTATGGACATAAGCTGCTCATTGGCAGCTGACTCCTTTGAAGAACTTCATGTAACTTCTGTGTTCAGATGACTGAAAATAATTGACAACTACACACTTTAACATAAACTGACTTGGGAGGACCTCAGTAATGTAGACAAGCAACATGACAGTAATTTGAAGAAACGTTAGTCTAGTTAGAAGAACACATTGCCTGTTATAAATAAAAACGGGGAATTCGTGCTCAAATATGTAATATGTACCAAAGTTAAGATATAACCAATATTGAAATTGAGCAGAGCTTGCCCTGGGAGAATTGTAAGCTTTACCGGGAACTAATTAGCATCCAAAAGACTGAGCTACAGAACATAACGACTCATCGAGAGAATTTAGCTGGGTCAAGATGTTTACATTTTTCATGGAGAACTTCTGGGAAGAGCAGATGGACTATCTACGAAAATCCCCTCCCAGCTCAGGTGCTAACGACCGGATCAGGAACCAAGGTATGGAACATCATGAGCCATCAGATAACATCCTCTGGTGATGGGACATTACTCAAAGACAGGATGCGTTTTGTCCACCCCAGTTTCATGAATGGCATACTTCATGCATATGTTGATTGGCAAGAAGAATACCCTAGATCCGGACTTTATGAGAAAAATAGTATAAAAATGAGCCGTTGGAAGCAGTGGTTGTGAACAGAGGGAGGTCTGATGCGATAGAGGTCAGACCTGTGTTCACCCAGTGCCAATCCCGGGCTTGGCACTGTCTCTTTTTCGATCGTGGCTTTGTGTGTTCGAACTCTCGGACACGAAATAAATTTTATACTTGTTTTATTTCTAATTGGGCGTAGTTATTTATTACATTGCCTATAGTATTTTGGTAAAAAGGAACACATGAAAATATATTACCTTTATGAATCAGCATAAATCATAATTAAGGATAACTTGGCTTAGAAAGACTATATGGCAGAATTTAAGAAATTATAGAATCCTGGTTTACACCGGTAAATTTCATTAGTGATGAAAATTTCAGCCCTTTGCTTCAGTTTCTCCACCTTTTGGGGCAATAGTTTCTTACCTCGCAGAGCTGTTAAGTGAGCTGGCAGATGATAGCTATCTATGTAACTGTTGATGTACTTGTTTACTTTTCTACAGAACAAGCTAGACAGAAAGAGACAACAAATCAGTAAGAAATAAACGCCAAAATCTAGAAAAGGAATGTGGTGAAGTATTTTAATGCATGATGTTTTAATTAGAAAACAAGAATGCTGAGAAAAGCAAAACCTAAATGTTTGGAAACATCCTATTTTTATTTAAGAACCAACAGCTGAAGTGTTGAAAACTAACTAGTGAGATTACATACTTGAAGAACATTGTGACAGCACAGTCCCTGTATCTTATTGTCTTTTGATGGTAAAAAATATTATTTTTCAGTGTTATTACATTACTATTGATCCAGGGTTTTGGGGCTTTTTTGTTGGTTGATTTTAGGTTTTTATTTTCTTAAAAAAAGTATTTCACCTCATTGGTGATGGGGAAGCATTTCTGCATTATTCTGTGAATTTCTGTACGCAGTAAGAATTTAGTCCTTAGGGTGTAATTTTCAAGTGTTCTGATAAAATACCTACTATATGTAAATGAAATGAAAATAAAATGCTATGCAGGTCACACATCAGAGGTGTTTAAAAAGTGTTAAAAATAACATTTATTTTGAAGTGTTGTTGGCTACAATGTGCAATAAACATTCAGCTGCATTGCACAGGCAATGTATTCTGCCAGTTAATTTCTTTTTTAACATCACACACATCAGCAGTTGTTTCTTTAATGGGTGTGCCTGTTTCTTGTGTTTGATATGCAAAACACAGGCAGAAGATGTGAGTGAGGCAAGCATGCTGAAAATTAAATCCACTTGCTGTGACTGTAACTGCTTCTGCTAGCTGCTCTCCCCATCCAAGGTGAATGGTGAGACTCCTTGCCTCCTACAAAGAAATGCAAATAGATGGCTTTTGTCAAAGATGGAACTATAAAACTAACACTAGAAAAGAGTTACTGAATGAGTAACAAATTTGTAGACAAGTTATGGCTTACCTGAACAAATACAATACCTTATTCTGTACCAGACAGTAATTCTTGAGGACCAATTACTTTCTCCATTCATCACTTTGCTAATGGGCAACTAACTTCCTACTGCACTGTTAAGAAATACTACTCTGGTAAAAATCAGGTCTTTTTAAGACGTAAACTGTAGTAATCTCTATCATCCAGAGGGAACTGCAAAGTCTTAGGCTGGACCCGCCAGGATTAGTTTAGCAATGGCAAATAAGGCCATCACTTAGCCTTGAGTTCTGCAAGGACACAGATCAGTGCCAAGGCACTTCTGAAAAGCAGTGAGATTGTGCTCTTCCAAAGGCGTGATGCTTGCACCTCTTTTTAGAAGTTGATTTTCTGATTGCTTAGAATTTATTGCAAGACCATAATGACAATAAAACTTGGGACTGTTCTTTGGTTTTCAGCAAACTTCAAATTTGGACAGGCATATATTCCAATCCTGTATTTATAGCACAGAACAGTAATATTGCTTTCAGTGTGTAGTCTTATCACCATCTAAGAACTTCACTGATCCCTCCATTAGTTGTTCACACCTATTTCTGAGAACTAACAAGTTGTCCGAAATTTATGCAGAAAAGTTAGAAGTTTACAGGGCATGAACAGGATAAACCACTAAGGCTTCAGTTATGGTATGCTAGATATGAATGCCATATGCAGCTACTGCCAACAAAGTACTTGCTGGCCAAGGATTTTTATTTTAGATCATATTTAGATATTTGCCTAAACAAATACAAATACTGGCCTGCTGTAATAAAACATAAAAAAAATGTAGAACTAAGACTATATTAGATGCACCACTTTCACCACAGTCTAAAATATAATCTTTATTTTACATATATTACTTATGTTCTCCTAAAAGCAAAGGAGCAGAAGTATTTAAAGTAAGACTTGCATCCTCAATCAGAAGTATTTCACAAAGTTGCGTTTTCAGCCTTTATAAAATTTACAAAGCCTATTTGTGAGAACTTACTCCTAAGTATACCAGATTTAAAACATTTAGATTTTATACGATCCAACAGTGTAATATGTACTTAAGTTTAAAACCCACTTCCTGAAAAATGTGTTGCAATTAATCCAAAAGGTCATTTACAACTCAATTATTCTGTGTTTGTGGGGTTTTTGGCTTTTTGTTTGTTTTGGGGGTCTCTTTTGTTTATTTGTCTTTTGTTTTGTTTGTTTAACAAGTCAGTTTCTAAAAGACTAACTTCACAGATTTTAAATTGAATCAGATTTAAGTTGCCCACAGATTGCCACCCTATTTATTCAGGGCTGACATGTGATGATGCATTACCAGTTGTGTTGTACTTAGGAAAAAAGCTGTAAAGATCCCTGCATTCTGCAGAAAGCCAAGCCAGCTGATGCTTGTAGACTACCAAGATCAGGAGTCCTACAGTCTTGAAAAGAGATCTATTGCATCTTCTGATAGTTAACTCTATAATTAAAAATGTACTGTATGAAATACACTACATAATACCTATGTAAAAACATGCCAGGCACTTGCTTAGAATGGAATATGGTGCAATAAAAAGCCATCCCTTTGTGTTTTTCCAAAGACCGTTTATCCTAAGTTAAATCAAGGCCCATCACCCTTAACTCAGTGCCAGTAAGCCACAGGCCTTCATCACTGTAAAAGCCCAAAGTCTGGGACACACTAGAGGGCTCTTCAGCTGTACCACCACAGACCTCTGTATTCATACATCAGCAGGGCAGAGACCTTCCTGACCTCGTCAAACCACAATTGAAGTTAATTTCACTTCTGCACTAATGGCAATTTAATAGCTATCAGTTCAGGTATGTGCTGTAAATTAGGCTTAAGCTGCATCATCACAATGTGTATTCTTTATGTGTGTCTTTATGTGTGCTCTGTTCTTTCATAATTCAGTGGTTTTTGACAATCTGTAAGAAATGGAAGGATAAAGTATTAAAACTGGTGGTTTTCAGCAACAGAATGATGGGGGAAGAAGCAAACCAATAAAAAGGCTTGCAGCACAGAACTGACACATTATATACCAAGTGTCATCCTATACAGAAAACAATTTGTTTTCATGTGCCAAAGCTTTCTTGTCTGAGCGAGTCACCTTTTAAAGTTTTAACCATAGGAGCTGTATCACTTTAGCCACCATAAATTATTTTGTGAAGCACTTTTTCATATCATTAGAACTGCTACCTCTGTGTTCATGCTTGTCTCACTGGCATATTCTCTTAATGAAAAGAACTACTGTTCAAAAAGATCTTTGAGCACAAGTGTTATGCAAACCAAGTTCATGCCTGTTTGTAGTCCCTTTCTAGTGTGGAGACTATGAGTAGGCTCACTATCTCCACAGATACTCCTTTAATTAAAGGTTTCAAAAGCCATAGGTCATAGTTCACATACCTAACTGTACACCATTTTCCTTTAAGCTTTGGCCTGCCTCAATTTCAGTATAATACAAGTTGGCCAATTCTTGTTCATACACTTGGCATGCCAGTGAAGACTATCTGACCCACTTCTTGGGGCAACAGGTGCCCCAAGAATAGATGAGGCCTAAGTCTTTACTCTCAGAATCTGATAAAGCACTTTGGAATACCTCAATAGTTACAAAATATTCACTTTACCTGATTTTTTATACTGTATATACTCTTAAAGACACTCACTGGGAAGGTTACAATAGTAGTTTAAAGGATACTGTCTTTCCACATCTCTCTTTTTAAGTCCTAATCAAATTTGTTATCTTGTGTTTGGGTAGTAACAGGGCAATGGAATTCTTGCTCCACAACGCAAATACAACAAAAAAAATTATAGGCACCATCTCAGTTTTTATTTAAAAGTATTCTGAGTACACAAGTACCTCCTTTCTGTATGAAGAGTCCAGAGGTGTGGGGTTTTTATTTGTTTTATGTTTTTTGGTTTTTTATCTTGTAGCATTTTCAAATGGGGAAGAGGGGAAAACCAAGATTGATCATGAAACTCCAAGAGAAACATTCAATAGCAGAGTGGTTAATGAATACACTAATATGTAAAGAACAAGTCTGAAGCAGCAAATTGTCTATTCTGCTGCAATTTGCTAGCAGGCATTAAATATCATTTGAAGTTTTCCAGGACATTTCAGGAAAAAGTTAAGTGCTTGAGGTTCATGGGCGCAAGACCATTAGCATGCTCAGTAGCCACATGACTGCTGTCTGAAGAATTGGTTGGCCCTGAACTGAGATTAACTGGAGGGGGAAAAATCTATTAGCATAAAATAAGGACTGCTGGGGATGTTACAGCAAGGTGCCACACTTCTGCACTTCCTTCATTCTACACACAGGTGACCAGATGAGAATGCAGTCCAGTCAGTTTTCACTAGGATACCAAGGAAGAATGTAAAGTTTCAGAAAGACTCCTAACTGGACTGTGTTGAGGCACAGAGTCACACACAGAGTAAACAAATTATCCTATTGCCTATACAGAAAAGTACTGAAGAATGTCTTGACCATAGGCACAAGATTTCAAGATTTCAGTTTAAGTGTTTGTTACTGCCTGCGTAATAGTCAGTTGTAAAAAAGGATTTCATAGTGGCAATTAATTATGGAATGATTTTTTAAAAAATCTTACTCTGTAAGAAAGATAAAATTATGAGAATACCACTTTAACTTACAACTGTAAACCTGATATTAAAATTTCAAGTGTACTATGAATTCTATAAACACCTTCAGATGTTTGAAAGTTAGATATCCCCATATGCCCATTTCTGGGCTGTAAAACACACTCACAGTGAGACTCCTTGTGTATTAGTTCAAACTACATTTTTTCACCTCATCATTAATTAAGAAACATTTCTATCAAAATAGAAAAAAGTGCAAAGCTTCAGAAATTACTTTATACCTTAATTTACACCCCAATCTTACAAACTGCCTGTCTCAGGCATATTCAGAGATTATGTGATCCCCAGAAATACGCTTGTAGTAGAACACTGCCCCTAAAGGCAAGTCACACATCAGTACACTTTTTCTCTGTGTTCCTAGTGCATTTTGCATTCTGTGGATTCCCCTTTAACTAAGGTTATGTTATGTATCTACAAATAACAGTTGTCTAGGGTCTTCCATTGTTAATGCTGAAGATCTCCTTGATTATCAACTTCGAAAGTATTTGCTGGATTTATTCAATTTTCTATTTCTTTCTGACGTGATACTGCTGTGACAAACAAATGGGAAGGTTCCACTGCAGAATGGTGACTGACATCTGCTTTCACTAGAACTTCATAATACAGGAGATAAAAAACTGGAGTTACTATACCAATAATCAACATAATCACTACTGCTGTCCACCATCCTATACCCCAGTCTGCTCCGTAGTAAGGATCCTTGCATTTTTTAGTTTTACCATCAGTTTCAAAACAGATCTGTTGGGCTGCTAAAGCAGAAACAACTTCATTTAGATTCTCTCTCTTTGTATCATTACACTTCACTATTTCTTCTATATCTCGATCGACTTCTTTTAAGAAGTTGCCAGCAGTCTCATTAGCAGCGAACTTATCACAAAGAGATGATTCCTGTACTTCTGGGGAACACAGTGCAGGCCGAAGAGCTGGTCTTCCTTTTGGAGAGATGTGAGTTTCAGTCAATACACTGAACTTTTTCACTGGAATTTTGATAGACCTCAGGGCGAAAAAATCTTGATCATTGATAAGATTGTTAACTCTCTTGATATCTGCAACCTAAAAATGAAAACAACAGCTAAAACATCATACACCGTCAAACCAAAACTTTCTTAATAGTACTACACCCTTAAGAAATACAACTCTTTTGTAAGGAAATAAAAGGCAAGGTCTTTGTTTTTGCCCCAGGCAAGTCAGCTCTCCTTTTCTGTATTCTTGCTCAAAATGAATCTCATTTTGCTCAAATTAAGTTCAGATTTTAAGTCTACGTCTAAGGAAAGGCCTTTGGTTTATATTACCATTATGTTTTTTTTTTCTAAGTTGATAACCATTCATACACTATGAAGTCAGAGAGGTCAAAGACCAGACCAAATCTGAAATTTACAGCAAGAAGGAAATTAATTATGAGGTAAAAAACTCCTCCCATCAGATAAGAAGACTGAAAGTCACTTCACATAGATATATTTATTTATATGTATATTCAACTATCAGTTGGCGACTATCTTTGTGAAATGAATGAGACTTTACCTCACTGCTTTCAAATTATGTAAATTACTGTTAATTTCTAATTCAGTGGAAGACTTCTGAATAAGGAGTTTTTACAAATTATGAGTTTGCAATTCATCTAGCCACATGTTTTTTTGCTACTTCTGGGGTCTAAGGCAGAAATCAAGTGTAACTTTTTAACTGTTACCTACCTTACCCAAGTCAGCTCTCCCCTTTCCCTATTCTTGCTCAAAATTAATCCCATTTTGCTTTCAATAAATTCAGATTTTGAGTGTAATATGAAACAGTCTGCAGGGGTTTAAGTGCCCTTGGATAACCACTGGTTTCATTTTCAGATGGTAACTCCCTTACTATAAAGCTTAAGGCACAGCCACAAACTTCACCATAATGAAGTACTCATGAAGGCACCATAACTCAGTGCTTTTCTGCAACACCTGCAAGCACACAGGAATTGTGCCCATTTTGAGATGCACTGTATGCAAGTTCACACGAATCTTTTTAATGTGAAGAAGTCCTTCAGTTCCTATGACAGTGTATTTGTTATGTGTACAATGCTGAATAAATTAGATAAGAATAAAAGACTGCCAAATGCAGCATTTACCCCACCAATTTATGATTCTACCACAATGCAAGTTATACTTTCTGCCTCAAGCCCCGGGATCTCTCTTCCACATTCTCTTGAATTTGCAAGAAATAACGTAACTCAGTTTTCCTTCCTTTCTTAGTGAGGCCTGATTGAGTAAACCTGCTCAAAATACTTAATTGCAGTAGGTTCTGAAGCCAAGACTTGGTTAACAAGGCTAAGGCCTGTCATAATTAGGAAATAGTCATATTAAGACTTTAATACCTCAAGTCACAACAGGAGGCCCCCAATTCTCTTTCTGCCTTAAGAATTAGATGACAGCATATTCTGTAAATACATGTTTTGAACTTGACCTCACAGCACCTGCGCACTTAGCAGTCAGTCCCACCAACACGCACAGCTAATTTCCTGTTAAAACTGGAAACATCAACCAAGACCAAAGCCACTGCCTTAATCAGTACTGGCCAGACAAAATTACTAGGTAGGCAGGACATTCACCAGACTAATACAAGAACTGAGCTAGAAGCAGTGAGCACAAAGAAGGGTGCAGAGGGGTAAAGAGCTCCCAAAAGTACAGCATGCTCATGCTTAAAATACTAGGGCAGTTTAGCAGAATTCAAAAACAAACTACGGAGGACTTCCCCCCCCTACTTTAATGGAATTAGGGCTCCACACAAAACCTTAAGATAGTTTACCAACACCCCACTCGTCACCCAGCCCAGCAGCAAGGATGGCACTAGAAGTGCCGACCTTGTGACTAGAGCACAGCTTCGAGTATAACATGTAGACTCTGAGGGTGTCACAACCAAAGCTATGCACTTGTTCGTCACACAGTTACATAAGTTTTAAGGGGAAAAGCCCACGGAACCGGAACCCTGCGCTGCAACACGAACACTCTGACATCATTTTCCACTTCTGAGCAACACGGCGTTTCCCACGCCTGCCTCCGCGCGCAGCCGGCGCGGGACCGGCCCCGCGGGGCCCGCGCCGCCCGGACACTTACCGAGCAGCAGAACTGCAGCGCGATCGCGTTCAGCGTGTCCCCCTCCCGGATGTCCTTCGTCACCAGGACGATATCATCCAGCCTGTCCCTCGACGCGCTCCGCCGGACCTTCTCCCTGCCCCGCGGCCGCAGCTCCGACACCTCGCCCTCCTCCTCGGGCCCC
>VZRQ01011008.1:419901-453336 GCA_013397975.1 Machaerirhynchus nigripectus
CGCACCGGCCGCGCCGCTCCGCCGCGGCCCACAGAGCGCTGTGGCTGAGCCGCTCGGCGTTGGAGGCCGGAGCGCGGGGCCGGGGACCGGCGCTGCCGGGCGAGGAAGCGCTTCACCCCCCGCCTTCCCCGCGGGCCGCCCGTGTGCTATCCCGCTATGGGATTTTCTTCTTAAAACATCGCTCTTGCTGATCCTCCTTCTGGAGAAATGGAGGCTGCTCAGATACACGAAGTTGCCATGTATTTGGCTCAGTAAGAGGGTTCTGAGACCCTTTTAACCTGTTAGCGTTCGCAGCTCCTCTTCACATTCTGTACCTCAGTCCCGGCCTGGCTGTTGCCGCCTTGCTGCGCCCTCAGAAGTTGCCAGGCAGTTTCTTTATATCCCTTCACACCTGTCTCCTCAGGACTAGTACTGCAGAGGTACAGAAGTGCAGCCCGCACTGACAGATCTTTCTCACAGGAGAGTACCACAAATTAAGCCCTGTAGTTATTTCAACTTTCCTTCTTTAGTAGAACCATTTTTTTCTCTAACGGACTGTCAGCAGCTTTTGGGGTGCTAAGGCAAAAGGCAGATGTCCTAGTCTAACTAGTAAATTTAATCTAGTGTAGGTTTCTCCTGACACAGCCTTAGAGGGAAATTTTTGATTACAGTGGGACCAAGAACAGTATTCCTTCAATACCTGACAGCTCTAAGGTTAGGCTAAATATGTTGTAAAAAAATTGCTGAAGACAAATGTGTTTGCTAGTCTTCTTCCTAAACAGATTAAATCTAATCTTAGGCTAATTTTAAATAAGGGATTTTTTTCACTTTTGTTCTTGAGCCTTGCTATACAATGTTTCCAGAAGAACCAAAGTGGCTAGAAACATGTTTGATAGTAAAAAACCCAGAATTATTTTATGGCTTTACTTTTGAAAACTAGGTGACTTGAGTCTGAAGACATAAAATTTAGAGCTAACAACTGTGTAGCTCTATGAAGGGTCACATTCACACCCACACTTAATTGAAGCCATATTTCCATGTAAAAAAAAACTGTGAAGGTGCATTGTGTTCTTGGGTCTCAGACTATTTCAAAGAGTAAATATATATATACACATACATGCATATATACATACATACATATATTTATCTGTATCTACCTCAAAACAATATTCTGTTGTGGATGAGGGATGGATCAGTTAAAGGTATTCCTAAGACTGTCTAGGTACTAGGTCCCCCCAGCTGAATTGTATCAGCAACAAGAGCAATACATTTCTCTGAAGAGCACAGAGGTTTGCCTGAAAGAATAAAATATTCTCAGGTACAGAAATCAGCATAAAATAACAAGCTGGCCACTTCATGCAGGTCTGATCTCTGCCCTTTGTGAAGAAGCATGGAAAAGTACTAGCATTTAAATGTGATTTCGTTCCTGCAGGAAGTTGGGCCTTCTTAGTCAAAGCTAATTTTCAGGCTTTCTTATTCTGCATTTGTTGAAATAGCTCAGTGGATACCAAGTGTAGTTAGAATTTCCTCAAACCGAAGTTTCTGACAAGTCAGGACACTTTCTAAACCATACAGTAGCCTAGCTGAGGATATTTTCATGACACTTAGGCCCACATAAACATTTTCCTTGCTGAGTGTTTCGGTATAATTAACTGTGATTAATAAATAATAATAAATAACAATAAATAATAAACAGTGTGGTTTCTCCTAGACAGGCAATTTCTTTTTTTCTTTCATAGCATCTTCCTAATCAAAGCCTGCTCAGAAATAAGCCTTCTATTTTTATCATGGGTCAGAAGCACAGCTTGTGCTGATTAACATAGCTGCACTGAAGGCTTAGATACAGTTCCACACAGAAGCCGCTATCCAACAAAGACAAGCTTGGATTGTCAGATTATGTGACAAATGTGTGAACATATTTGTAGTAGTCCCAGAATGATTTTATGTTTTTCTGGGGATGCCAAATGCAAGCAGAATGAACGTTCCACAACTGTATTTCTGGAAAGAGCAATATTGAAGATGACAAAATTGAATTCATTTCCCATAAACCCAAAGTTTTCTCATGGCATCTCAAGACAAAGAAAATTAGTTTTAACCTAGTGTTGGGGTTTGACACTGGTTAAGTGGCAGGCATGCCCCCCAAAAAACCTAATCACTTATTTTCCTCTGCTATAGCTGAGCAGAGGAGGGGAAATTAACACGGAAACTTCATGAGTTGAGGTAAGGATTGGGGGGAAAACATTTCAAGGCAAAACAGGTTCAAAACTTAAACAGTATAAAGAAGATTTATTATTAACAGAATTAAAAGTAAAAAGGGTAATGAGAACTGAAATAAACCTTTAGAACCCTTGNTAGAAATATTTCAGCTCCGATGCTTGGAGCACCTTCTCCCTCTCCTTTTCAGTGACCTTGGTGCCGCCATGTTGCTTCTCTTCATGTGAAAGTGTCCTCACTTTTCCCTCTTCTCCGACTCAGAAGAAAATTGTTGTCCGTAGGTATTATTGTTCTCAAGTTCTATCAAATGACAAGTTCTTGTAGAGCTTCGTTGCGCTGAAAAGGTTGATCTCGTCTGTGCTCTGTGTCGGGGAATTGTTTGCAGTATTTTTGTCGCTGGCCACGCCGTCCCTGCTGGCACCGCACGGGCGGCCCTGACCACGCGGTCTTGGCCACGCGGTCCCAGCCTCAGGAAGGCCCCCGCTGGGAATGGGCTCCAGCAGCTGCCTCACCATACCTCAGGAGAAGAGTGCTTCCCCCAGTTTTTCCTTTCTTAAATGTGTCATTGCAGAGGCGTTAACAACTTGTCTAATTGGGCTAGTTACCTGCCCATTGTCAGAGCCTTCAGTGATTGGCTCTGTGTCAGACACAGTAGAAACTTCCAGCAGCTTTTTCCCGCCTACCAAAAACTGGACTGTTTTTAAACCAGCACACCTAGTGATTTTCATCTATTAAGAGGTGTCATGCCGTATCTGGCAAGGAATATTTGTAGCACCAAGCAGTTTTGTTTTATTTTTTAAAGGAAGCTTTCAGTAATGGAAGTGAAGTAACTGTAGTTGTCTGTAGCTGGGAAACTGATGACTCAGACCCTATTCATGCTTTTGAAAGACTGTTTTATGAGACTCATCAGAGCTGTGGGTGGATCTGTAGGGGAGTTTGAACCCAGACTTCATATGCAAGGATGCCTGCAGTGGTGTCTAATGATTGTCCCATTGCACACCACTAATGGAATATCCTTTTCGAGGTTTTCTTTAATCTTTGGGTAGTGAGGCTGCAGCAAAGATCAGGACAGGGAATTTCACCGTTTCTTTTATCTAAAGAGGTGTACTATCAGGTCAAAAAAGAGCTGCTGAAGCAGCACTCTGCCTTAGAACGGGAAAGAAAGTATTGGAGTTTGCTTTGACCCTGCTACACCCCTGTGTGTAACCATTTGTAACTGGTGACATTTTCCCATCAATAACAAAAGGGTATATTCCAAACTTGATGAACAAGACTGGAGCTGCATAGCTCCCATGAATGCTAATAGGAATACAGCCTTTCTCCATTCCCATGTAAGTTACTTTGCATATCCTAATAGTGCATTCTCCATGAGCAACAGGGTCAGTGTTAATCACACCATGGCATTCCAACAGCAACTGCATGGATCTGTACCACATTCCTCTTGGTCACGTTATTTCTTGTGTGGCCTGATCAGAGCTAGGAAGCAGACACATAGAAATATTAGGAAGATCCTAAGAAATTAATAGAAAGGAGTTGTAAGGGAGATGTAGAAGGGATGATATAACTTGTTAGTAATTTTTAAATTAAAAAAAATTCCAAACATGTATTTTCCATCTGGAAGTTACCACGTCATGTGCCACCACTGTTTTATAAGTTGTTCTGTGATTTGGTACCACCAGGCAAGATTTACATTTAGATAGCTAGTGTCAAAGTATCTAAACGTTTGTTTTAATTGCTTGAATGACATGATAAATTATGACTCATTAAGAGATTCATGCAGAAATACATATACAGCCTTTGTCTGTCTCTACTTCCCTGCTTGGTAATTGGGAATGGTAGTAAAACTGTAGGAAATAGTAATGTCAAGGTAGCTCTGCAGCTCCAGTACAGGCCAAAGGATGTTATTAAGCCATGACTGTAAGATACAGTAAGAGGAATTTCTTAAGATCTCTATGAAAGAATGCAAGAAGCGAATAATGCTAAATCTACAGACACTGCATAGTCTGTTCTTCAGTGGAAATATTTGCATGTATACATTTAGCTGTAATCATAGAATTGTTTAGGTTGAACTTAATCATTAAGTCCAACCATTGATCCTCAAAACTACCATAAATCCTTTTTAGTTAGCAAGGTTCTAGCAATAAAAATGGGTCAAAAATGACCACAACATTTAATTTAACTTATTATTGTTATGGTTTAATAATAACAATAAATGGAAAAATATCATTGGATTGAAGCTGTATTTTCCGTATGTAACATTTTACATATTTGCTGTTTCCCTTTTGTTACTTGACAGGAATCAGTAACTCTTTTAATTAACTGTATTAACTTACTGTGTATCCATAATAGAAATATGCTGTGTGCCTTCCACAATGCAGCCAGTAGGGTGCATTGGTTGTTTGATATTTTATTTTCAAAAACGGTAAATAACAGCATATTTGCTTCTGATTTACTGCTTAAGTACCCTCTGAATAAGAAAATCTATCAGCCCATTCAGTTATGGTCAGAACAATATGCGAAAATGCAGTATAGTTTCTTGAAAACTTCTTTCAAATTGTTCACAGATTGATTTTGTTATTAGATTCTGAATTCCTGTTGATTGGTTAATTAGTGTTTTGGTAGTGTAATAACTGAAATTATTTTTAAGGTGGGTTTTGGGGGTTTTTTTTTGGTTGTTTGGGGTTTTTTGGGGTTTTTTTTGGTTGGTTTTTGGCTTTTGTTTGTTTGCTTTAAAGATTATTCTAGATTCTTTCCAATTTTTGCTGGATGACTGTAATAAATTCCATCCATAACTGTTACTATATCATAGTAACGTATGAACTATTTCATATTTCCCTGAGTAAAGTAAGGAAACCTTTCAGTATTTATCTTGTTTGTATTCTGAGGGAGTATTTGCACTGTCCTCAAGTCTTTATCTCGTTTGTTTTTAATTAATTAAGCATTCAGAATTTGTTGACTTCTGTTCTCTGCTTTCTCTAGGTCTCAGTTTTGGGGAATTTCATTTATTTAGATCCTCTGTGTGTTTCAGCATTGCTTTTAAAATGCAGACACCAGTATTTATGCAGTTTCAAATATCCACCACATTAGTGCCATGTACAAAAGTAATTTTACCTCCTCAACTACTTGACACTAATCTGCTGTTGATGTAGCTGAAGATGACATGTGTTTGTTTTTTCTTTCCCAGTCACAGAATCGCATTGGATACTTATGGTAAGCTGCTTGTCTGCTTGAGTTTCTTCAGATGAAAATTATTCAGAAGACCTACATTTTAGCTTTGAAGGTATTCCGCAGTGTTAACATGACTTGTTTTAATGGAACCAGCTTACCAGGTGAGCTGTATCACTGTAATATTCTCATTCCCTTTCCACTAATATTGACATCACAAACATTCAGTTCTGAGTTTTTTATTTACAGGGAGAGAGTGTCGAGATCTCTTTTTAACCCTTGCTGAATTACATTATACAGCTATTTTCATTTCTTCATAATGAAACTTTGTGACAGTGACAAAAGATAGTTGGGTCTCCACATCTTCCCCTCTTGCAGTTGTCTCTGATGGGCAGTGATTTGTCCTAAGAGCCACACCAGGTAGGAATTACAGGAGTGGGACAGCTCTGATGATTGCAATTGACTTTGGTACACATCGGCATACAGAAGGGTATAAAATGCTGCTGGATCCTGGGGGAGTGCGGCAAACGTGAGGCTGCAGACAGCTTCCGTGTGGATCCCATACTGGCAGGGATGCCTGCAGGGTACATCCAGCCCGAAGGAAGGGAGCGCTCACTTTTGGATGGGTGAGTAAAAGCAGTAAGATCCGGTCACATATGGAGATAAAATCCTAAAGTAGCTCCATAGATGCTTTGTTGCTTTGTAATTGTGCATTCTGTAAGGCCAAAGCCTGTAAACCTGTCTGTTTCTGAGTTTGCTGATGTAATAACCCTTTAGACCTGCTTATATTATATGCCACATTGATGAAGGTTATATCTTAATTGATACAGACTTTCCTCACAAGCTCACTGGCTTATGAGTTTCTACAGTGGATGTATTCTGTATTGGTACAATGCTACCTACAGCTACAGCTGCGAGAAGCTTTCTCTGGCAAACTGTCCTTTGATGTTATTCCACTGAGTGGGAAAGTGCCCTCATACTGATCTGAGTACCCCTGCAATCCGGTCAGCTCTACAGCTGCCTCTTCCATGCATCTACTGTTCTTACCTTGTGAACAGAGGCCTATAGGCAAGCAAGAGAGTTCTCCTATATGTTCTAGCATTACTTTCATCATGTGTTTTAAGCTCTTTCTGCCTGGCATAGTGGTGTATGCTGAGCAGCTTTTCATCAAAGGGAGACAGAATAGTAGAAGGGGGTGGGAGCAAGACAAGGGAGGCTATCTAGTGGTAAAGGGTCTGATTCAGAGTCATAAAAATCTTTGCTATAGAACCAGGTATGATATCCACAGCCTGCTATATTGACAAATATTTGAACTCTGTGTTTAATATGCCTTCACTTTTCACCTATAGGGGCATCCAGGTGTAAATGAAACTGTTGGATTAATAGTCTCTGCTCTTGATATTAGTAATATTATTGTATTTGTTAACATCTTACTGTGCTTTCTTTAAAATTTTCAATATAAAATTGATTACAACAAAAATACATATAGCTATTTGTAATCTCAAATACTTATCAGTATACAGGTTAAGAAAATGTTGTTTTCCACACAAAACATGTTTGTTTCAATTTTGCCTCTGTCATTGTTAGATAAGTATAGTGTATTTTAACAAATATGAAAATACTTGTAAAATAAATCATCCCATTCAAATTTTTAAGCACTTAACATATGATTACAAATGTTCAGTTTATGACATAAATACAAGAATGATCTAGTAGAAACAGACTCTTTGAAGGGGGCATTTTCATGAATTTTAAAATAGATTCCTCCCACCCTTGTTTTCTTCCAACCTTTGTCTTTCTATTTGATTCAGCTTTTATACAGGACAGCAGAACATGTCAGAAACCTTTAAGTTCTTTCAATGAGTATCAGGCATGTGAATGCAAATGCATTACTAGTAATCTTCGTCAGGAGAGACAGTAACATAGCCCACATGGCATCAGTAAAGTGTTTACAAGGTATTAATATGCTTACTGTGACAAGTTGTATTTAATGGGAAGCAACAAGGAGTTTGTTTTATTACTTTCCCTCCTCCCTCAAGTAATAAATCTTAAAAGCTTCAATATTGATTCAATGAAATGAATGGTTGAATTGTTCTGGAGAGGCTGTGACAAGTGGACAAATGCTTCCATGGTTACGTTGAGCTATGCGGTATGGTTACTGAGCTTTGCTGGTTTCCTCCCTCTGCCATTGAAGTAAAATAACAAGCCACAGGGTAGCACCACACATGGTGAGCATAAACTGGAAACAACTTTAAAAGATCAAGTTAGCTGATCTTATACAGATTTTAAACAATATGGGGTTTATTATTTTATACTCTGTGCCCTAAATATGCATTTCAGTAGTCTCTTCTTTGTATATCATTTTTCCTGGAATGTTTTTATTTCTTGTCTGAACAACCTTTCTTTTGATTTGGAATGCCATAAATTAAAAGCCCATGTGAAAATGTGTTTTGTAGTACTGTTACATGTGTTTAGGAATATTTATATATCAAATGGTGTGTCTGCATCAATGCAGGCTTCTGCAATACCTAGATAACTAATAAAAAATCATGTGTAGAACTTTCATATGCAGTTGCTTTAGGATGCTTTGCAGTACAAACATAATTAAGTGGTTTGATTTTTGATCTGCTTGCATTTGGGGTACTCAAATTTCAGGTGTCACAGGGAAGACTGATGTTATAAATACACAACATTTTAGAAAAACAAAACAAAACAGTGACATATAGTTTTTTCATTAGAAATAACATTAAAAATGTTGCAGATCAAGCATTGCGTTAAAAGAAGGAAATCCTGAACGTCTTCAAAGCACAAAGTGTAAAGGAAACAAAAAGCAGATGTATCGACAATAGTTGCATTTTTTCCCTTGGAGACCAACTCCAAAACAAGCATTTTATCCACTGTATTAGCACTGCTGTTTTAGCTGTTTTCTCACCTGTGTGCTTGACAGTCCTCAGAAGCACCATATCAACATCAAAATGCTAAATTGTTTCAGTGCCTGTTTGTAGACACAATATTACAACAAGGATGAATGGCAGGATTCCACACTGCCAGGAAAATAAATTCATAAACATGGAAGATAGTTACTTCTGAGACAAAAATCCTGGTCTTAAAGCTTTCTATTAAAAGTTTATATTTGTTGTAAGTACTTAATTTCACATTTAATCAAGTAATTTGTCTTTGATCTTGAGGGGGGAAACAAATTAACTAGTGAGAAAGTATTTCCATGTTTCACTAAAAAGAGGCAAGTCAATTCTTAAGTTGAAAAACATAGGGGATTTTGTGTTTCCAAGTAGTTCTTTTCCTCATTTGAAAGGAAGCAAGCAAAATGCCTCGCTGTGAATTAGGAAAGCAAGTCAAGTCGTATGCAGCATCTGAAATCCTCTTGCTTTTTATGTTTAAATAGTTTTTGAACACTTTGGAATTAAGAGCAAATTATATGCAAGAGATTATGGAGACGTTTAATATTTTTATTATGTTTTACCTTCAGAAAAATGTGCTTTTGGTAAATATTCTATTTGAATTTACAGTCTAGTGCTTGACATGCTCAGAAGTTGTGTGTTTTGATGGATATTTTATGAGAAAACTTCTTATTTGCTGCATAGAATGTACATTGTCACTGACATGCTGCAAATGAGGAACTGAACACACTTGAAGAAACACGACTGCATCTTCATTTAGCAACAATAACTCCGCAAGAGGAGCAGGCAGACAGTTCTTGACAAGTTCTCATCTTGCTGGTTCTCCATGTGGCACACAAGTCAGTAAGCATCCACTGTGGTTTGAAATAAGCTGTGTAACTTTGTAAGACCGAACCAACACTTCAGAGATGGCATTCTTCTTGCATCATTAGGGTGACACAAAATGACCTAAATTGTCTCAAAATGGCATGATAGAACTCAATCACCCAAATCTAAGATGCACTAAGTTGAAACAAAGCAGTTATTTTCTCATTAGTTGTTCATTTTTAGTACACTTTATGTATTTAAATTAACATTTTTAAAAAGCCATGTCACTTTTTGTGAAAGTCTTGTCAAATGAGAGTTTAAGTCCATTAATCAAAAAGTTCTGATTATATGAATAGTGTTTCTACTGTAATGTGTGTTGAAATATAGCAGCCTTTAAGGAACAGATGCTAGGAACAATTTACTTTTTCCTAACAATAGGAATAATTCAATTTTTTGTGCTAAAAGCTCTTTTAAAATGTTAACATCAACATGCTTTATCCATAGACAAGTAAGGAGCTGTACCATTAAGGTGTTAACCTTTACCAAACTGATCAAAGGAAGCATAAACAATGTTTGTCCACTGAGAAAGCACAATGTGCTTGGAAGTTCTCATTTTTCAGTTTCTTAAATCCTGGGCATTACTGAAAAATAGGGGATCAAAATCTGATTTTACCTACATATGCCTGCACATGGACCAGTCTGGCATAATCCACTCAGTCAGAAACATAATACTCAAATGTTGTCATTCAGTCTTCTCCGTTTATTGGCATTGTTTTAATTTGACTATTTTTTCCTCTTTCCTGCATGTGTTTGTTTATTCATCAGGCAGCTATGCCGTAAAAACAAGGTTATGATATTAAAGCATTCCCAGCCCAACAAAAGGATGTGGTAAAGTTCAGGGAAGTGAGCAGTGCAAGTGCCTGGCATCAGGTGACACTTGGCAGTGTGTTGCGATCCGGTTTAAACCCAGAAGAGCAAAGAAAACTAAGTCTCTGTGCATAAACCGGAAGGAGTTTATGCACAGAGAGAAGGTTCTGAGAAGGTTCAAAATATTCCCAAAAATGAGGCTAAAACCAAACGAGGTTAGATGTTGGTGTCAAAAAAATTTATGTATTTTATTTAATAGTAAAAGAGGCAAAGAGAAGGAAAGAGAAAGGAAAGCAAGAAAGACACAGAGAAAGAAGGGTGTGTGGGGGGTGGGGGGACAGGGAGAGGTGACAGGGGTTAGGTGGAAGCATATCACCCATCTGAGAGTCCCAGCGACGTCTCGTTGCTCCCCTCCATCTGGTCTTCTTGGTGGTGAGGGTTCCCCACTGCCATGCCATGCGGCCACATGCTGCCACACGCCCAAGAGTAAAAAGTCCCGTGGGTTAATATACACTTTGGGCCAGGTGGGAACGCCCATGTGCCTCCCTTGCAGGGGCCAGCCTGACACACTGTCCTTTGCATTATCTCTGGTGCTCTGGTGCAGGGTCTGGGGACCCCTGTGAGGGGGGCCCTTTGCTGGGCCGTGTCACCCCCTCTGCTACGGATAAGCTTTTCCCCGGGTGAAGGGCCCCTCAGCTGGGCTCCGCTGCACAGTGGAGGATGGGCAGTCCCTGTGCCTCTCACCAGAGGCTTTTCCAGCACACACCCAAAACCTCTTTCCCCCCACCCTTTGGTGCGAGGGTCTGTGCAGGCCTGGCAGCTGATAGCCCTGGGACTGTGGTCTCCACCCTGGAGGTGTTAAGTTTAGGCTTTGTGAATGTCCCCAGCCCTGGGCTGTTACTTTATCTTATCTTCATCAGTGAGCAGTGTAAGGCCTCGGGCAAGGCCCCAATTAGGGTGCGGTAGTCTTCTCTGCAGCTTTTGCAACACAGTTTAAAAGTCCTTCATGAAAAAGTTTAAGGCATAAACTGTAATATTTCAGTCTCTTACTCAGTTGTTGTGTTTCTCTGGACCAGGCTGGCTGGATAGGAATCTCCAGAGAGTGCCGGTAGGACAACCAGAAAGTGATCAGAAACCCCATCTCACATTTTGGAGAAGAGACAACCCAGTCATGATCCTAAGCTGCTATAGTGTGCTTATATAGTGCTATTATGTGCCTGCTCGCACAGACCAGTCAGGCTGTGGGATGAACACACTCTGGTATGAGTCTTGGTCAGTTCTACCCTCTTTTGAAGCCTGACTTAGCATAGTTCCCTGAAGACTATGCTACTAAACATGACTAAAGTCATGTTCTATAGTTCTGGCTGCTGTTTCTTTCGATACTGCCAGTTAGATGTGGTCCCCAGTGTGAATTACACTGAGTAAAAGAAGAAAGGGGAATGCAACCTAGATGTCAGCAAAACAAACACATATCTGTACAGAATCAAAAATTGAGCTACAGCTGCCCATGCACAGGGAAGGATATTAGTGCTTATGGTCATCTCTAGCATGGTCTGTCTTGCAAAAATGCTCAGCACCATGGACCATCGTTCAAAGAAAATCCACTTAAAAAAACAACCAACAGCTGACTACCAAGACCAAATAAATTTCTTGCAGGAAAATCGTCTATATCTTGTTGATTGCTCTGTGACAAAAGGAGTGAGATCAGCCTCAGTATCTGCCTATCTCTGGTAGATGTTACATGTTTTTGAACTGCATCATATTGGAGAGATGGATTTATAAATAAGAGGTAAAAAAAACTTGTCTGATGTGTCATAATTAGGGATTGATATATGAAAAAGCTATGCATATGCTTTTTGTTCATCATTCTGAGTAGTTGAGCCTGCTTCAGATAATGCACCAGAAAAGGTGATAGATAGACCTATATACCTGCGCAGGACCAAAATTTCAAAATTTTTGGAATCTCTTTGTTTGGTTTTTGCATCCAAATAAGTGCTTAGACCAGAATTCTGAAGCTTGGATGTCGCAGGTGAAAAAAAAGGTCAATTTTAGTGGAATTTATGAATAAAAAAAAAAATTCTATAGCATTTATTTTTGGTTTCTGGTATTTGTAGATTAAGATTTCAGTATCTCTTACTGAAAACCAAATGGCACTGATATAAGAAAAAATCTTCTTTAATAGAAACAAAAATGTAAAGAAGAGAAAATACATATGCTTGAAAGCCTTTGTTAGATGTTTTTTCTTATTATTCCTTTAAGTCATGTGTTCTGTCTCAGGGGTTTGTTTCTTCTTCTAACTCCCTCTTCTGTGGTCTTTTCTTTCAGATGATGCCAATAAAGGGAAAAGGCAAGGTTTCAAAACAAACAAACAAACTGGACTCCATTGTTTTGGTGCTTTCAGTATTGGTTTACTTGCAGTGGAGCCATTTTTTGCTTAGGAGTTTTAATGATTTCAAAACAAAGGATAGCCAAACAAACAAAGAATTGAGGGGTGTACTTAATACCTTAGTTACTGCTTTTATTGAAAAGAGAAGCTAAGGCTGACCTGGAGGCATAGTTGTGTGCAATGCCAGATCTGTTGTAGGTCCAATACCAGTCCTGATTGTTTGTCTCTGACATTTGTAAGGGATGGGAGTGCAGTGTGGGCTGCATGCTGAGTTTTTAAAAGTGTGTGTGGAGTGTCTTATGTCAATCATCATCAGCCTTCCAGCGCCTTGAAGACCATCACTGATAAAATCCTATGGGAGCTCTTTCTCATCCTCAAGTGTAAACAAAAGGAAGCACTGATCCCTGGAGTGGTATGATGAACATGAAAAAAACGTAATCAGGAAATCCTCAGGGACTGAAAGAAAACATGGAGTACTACGTGTTGAGTCACAGAGCACAGCAAAAGGTACAGTCATTTTGGATCTGAATGTCGTTTTGTGGAAAGAGCCCATGAAAATAACCTGTGAATTACTGAGCCCAAGTCTGAGTTCTCACTCTTCCTTACTTTTCTAGCTCAGTAATTAGCAATGTTTAATGTGTTCAGGCCTTCTGTAATTGAGAAGTTGCTAATAAGGAAGCCCCTCTTATAGCTGGTGGGAGGCGAGCTTTGTACAGAAACTGAAAAAGAGGAAAATGTGAAGTCAGTTATATAAGCTGAAACAACATTATAGAATAAAAGATAAAAAGAATCTTATATTTCTAGTATGCTTTTGGCCAGTTGATCCAAAGATGAAAAATAATACGGCATCTGGATTTTGTGGCTGAAATATAATAACAGAATGGTATTGAAAAACCTGCTACTTATCTCTCATGCTCATGGTATTGAAAAACCTGCTACTTATCTCTCATGCTCATACATTAAGTTCTGTCTGATGCAAAATTCTGCACTAAAGTATTGGCCTTTGAAGGAATGTTTCTTGGTCCCTTTTTTTTTTTCTTGCCAGATAAACTGGTGCTGATACATGAGGATTATGCATAATAAAGTAATGATCAAAAAATATGTTCAGATATAAACCAAGGTGAACAGGTGCAAGAAGTGATTAAACATATAAAACAGATTATCAAACAGAACATCCTGAATTCCTTTTAGATGCACAGCCTAGCTTTTGAGAAGAAAAAAGTACCCTTGAGTTTTCTTAAAAAAGAGAATTTTTATAATGCTTGGTGAATAATGCCAGTATTTCCTCCAGTCTTAAGAACTGGAGTTTTTTCTGATTATTGATGTCTACTTTTCCATCTGCATATTAGATTATCTATGCCTTTATCAATTATACTGCAAATTTTTATTTATCAACATTGATTTGCTTTATAGCAATACACAGAGTAAACAGAGAGTAGTCTGAGATAACTATCTGGACCCCTTCTTTTGTCAGAGGAGGGAAATAACTACCTATTAGAGGTAGTTCATCCTGTCCTGCTATGATTCTACACTAGGCTGGATGGCTTGTTAGTTGGAATGCTTCTACTGTAAAACATCATTTTTATAAGTGAAATGCTTCTTGAGGTCTGTGCTCCTTTTACTAAGTAATTCTTCTAATCTTTCATCATTCTCTAGCATCTTCTTAGCCTTTTCGTGTTTATTTACATTATTCCCAAATCATTATAACTCAATACAGATTGATGTAGTGACCAGGCTAATTAATCAGAAGGCATAGAGTGTTCTAGATTCTGTCTTGGTTTTGCCTGAATACTTCCATGCTCTATTTCTGCCTTCTATCCTTTATTGTGTAAGAAGAAATTTTGATACTTATTTACTATTAAATGGGAGAATTTGTGAGTTTAGGGGCCAACACTGACAAAATCTGAGTGTCACCTTTGTGTGTCTCTTGTGGCTCAGGATTTCCTTGGAATGGTGGTGACCAATAAATATGGATTTGATATTAGCTAGAGAAATGGCTGAGTCTGGGATGCATCATCTAGGATTGGAAATTATTTCTCTAACAGAGAATTGTTTCTCCATCCAAAGCACTGAATAGCTGTGAATTAAGATGAGCTGCGTGTTCGGGTGCCACTGAGGACCTGAATCCAAGTCTTGTCATCATCCAGTAATAAAACCTGCCAGTTTTGCTGTGCACGGTAATACAACAGTGCAGTCCAAGCTGAGTGGAAGACCTGTCAAGGTGGTGGCGGGAGGGGCTGGCGCTGTCTCAAGTACAGCAGTGCAGCAGCAATTGCTGGGCTTTGAAAAAAATTTTCTACTCTTCCATCCCACCCCCTTTTATCTCCACAGCAGTGGGAAGGCAGCAGCAGTCAGGAGAGGGAGGAGAGTGCTGGACGCTGCGCAGAACAGAGGGAGGAGTAGGAGACGGGAATGCATAATGCGTGAGTGACAGAGGGTGTGCAGGCGGCTGGCGGAGTCCAGAAGACGCGGATGTTCATGTCCCAGGCTCCAGGTAGGTTTGATATCCCTCTGTCTGAGGCGGTAGTTGCTTTGGAAGCAGCCTGTTTTAGCTGCAGAGATGTTCCCTGTCCAGCCCGAGGGCTCTGCAGGCAGCACCTGTTGAGGCAGGGACGGGGTTTAGCAGCAGCAGACACTGAGTGTGTTGCTTATCCATGAGGGGCTGCTGGAGGGTGAGAGTCTGCTAAGGTTTCTGTTGTTCCAGCAGCTCCTCTTTCTGCTCTGCAAAGCCGGGCAGGTTGAGACAATAGTCTTTCCAATGGAAAATCCTGTTCTCAGGGGATGTTATCAGGATGCAGCTCAGTCTAAAGCTGACGAATTTTGACTCTTGAAAAAGAAAAAAACATTAATTGGCAGTTTAAATTAGGTGAAAATAGAGGTGGAGGAGCTGCCTGTACACTGTATTTTAAAGAAGAGTGAGTTGAAAGTAAGAATGAATTTTTCAAATAATCCTCTAATAAGGAATGAGTTTTAAACGTTAGTAATTACAATATGATGTGTAAGTGATTACAGTTAGAAATACTACTTTGCTTATTGCTTTTGAGATGGTGATTCTATATAAGACATTGTATAATTCACTTTAGCTAACCCAGATAAAGTTAGGATCAAATGTATATGGAACTGCTTGCCAAAAATCAGTGATTGTTTTTTTAATAAGTCTGTACTTGCTTTATAGTACAGATGTGAAGTAACATGTGATTTTAAAAAATCTCATTCATTTATATGAATATTTATATATTCATTTATATAGAAGCCAAAAATGGTTTATTTTTTTTTCTTGATATTACTTTACACACATTTTCTAGAACAGATCTTTCAGTTAAGTACTAAGTATTTTGGGACTCTGCCTGAGGGCAGTTTAATAACTGAAGGTAGAATGTGATATATTTAGTTTATCTGTCCCTTAAGCCTCAAACAAGCTTCTCTTACTAAACAGCTTTCAGTGTTTCCGTGTGGAAAGACCCAAAAGAACCAGATTCCTGAGGAAATCAAATAATTTGTGGCACAATAGGCTTAGAGTTGAAATGGCCAAATATTTGATAATATAAGAGCTACGACATTTCAAGGATATACAATTTCTAATGTGTTGTTGCTGGTATTTATGTTGTTACTGATTTCTAAAGCCCAGTTTTGCGCTGTAGCAGTTTTCTAATACACTTTTGTGTTTTAATAGCTTTAGGTGAAGAAATCAATGATGTTTACTAAATTTACATCTGTGCAAATAAATTAACACTGATAATGGGGGCACATGCTTATTAGCTTGTAAGTGTGGTCTGTGTCCTGGACACATGAAAATTGATGGGAAAAAATGGTATCTATTTTTGTGAAGACTAGTGCTGGGCAGTTTATTTGTGCTGACAGCATTTTGAAGGTTGAAAAATAGTGCTGGATGAGTTTCAAATTGTTGGTACTAGTTAATGAGATCGATCCTCATGCATTCAGATCTACTGTGCAATGCCTCCCTGAGAAACTGTTGTGAGCTTTATTTAAAAGAAATTTTCAGAATTGGGTCTCAATCATAGCATGTATTAAGATCTCTACCCATGGAATTTTGTTATTTAAGCTTATTATCTTCAAGGGGTCTTTATTTGCTTTGGAATTCAATTAAAAAAAAAATAGAGTGCCTAAACCTATAAATGCTCACATGAATATTTTAAGTAGCATGTAAATATGATGACTGAAATGGAACTGTTGGAAAGGTTACGAAAGCATATTCCTTTAGTTGTATAACACTAAAGAAGAGTGCCACTACGGAGGTCTGTGAGGATCTCATTCATTGGGTACCAACGATTTATAAAAATATGTGAGAAAAATATTGATGACCCACAAATCATCTTTGATATTGTTACACAGCTACCATAGTAGTTCAGAACTGTGACATGGTAACAGTGAGGGGATTTTTAATAACTGTGGTTTTAAAAGTGGTCTATAAGCTTAACAGAACTTTAATTTTAGAATGTTTCATTGAAAAATTGGAAAAGTAGGCCATTGCATTGCACTTTGAAAAAAGAGAGATTTAAAATTTGTCTCAGATACATCTGAAGTGTTTTAGTCCAAGGTGGTTTTGGGAGCATCAGAATAGTAAAGCGTATGTATGGTTCTTGCTATTATTTGACACAGGATATCTGATGCAATTAAGCTAAATTTTATTTCTGAATAATCCCAACCTCTTCCAGGGTGTTCCTGGTATCGGGCCAGTTTAGTTGTTCACTAAGAAATACCAAAATGTAGGTAGGCAGGAGTAAATAAAAAGAATATGCTGAAATTATTTGCTCATGGACTATTAGGCCTTGACCTTCTAAAAATATGATCATGCATATAACTATTTTTACAAGTGTAATCCTTTCGATCAGCTGTACTCGTTTGTAGAAATTGTGCTTGCATTTCTCTACAAGATTGGCCAATTAAGGTAAAACCATTTTTGTATATGGAGGTGAATATAACAGTTCTTTTCCTCTCTAGAAATGAGCATACATACTGTCTAAATGCTTCTCTCAATATGCATTAAGAGTCAGATGCTATGTATCTCCACCATCAAATTTAATCTTACAAAGCCACTGCTCTCAGTTGTAGGCATTTGTCATAGTTCCACAAATTAAAGAGTTATGTGTATCTAATAGGAGCTACATTAGTATTTCTTAAGTAAAAAAAAAAAAAANCAGGAGGAAACAATATTACAGGCCATTTGTCCTACTCCAGGTGGACCCACTGTTACATATGTTATTCAGAAAAAAAAAAGCTAAATCACAAATGATTTCACAAATGTCTGCAAAGTCTCACTTGCTTAAGTTACTTTTTCAGTGAATAATCTCACTGGGAAATACTTTGTGTAAATAAACACTTCCAAGATTTAGCTTACTCTGTGTATGAGAACTTGAGGCAGTTTGCAGAAAGAATTTTCAAACTGTGAGTTCTGAAATATGCCTCAAATATGAAAAAAGTGTTTCATAGATTGGCTTGTGAATATTTCCTATAAAACTAAAGTTGTTGTAGTTTCCTGTACTGAAATAATTTGTAAATCCAAACCAAGGTTGCAGTTAAGACAAATATGCCTGTACTTGTTGAAACAGGCATGTTTGACAGGCTAAATTTATCTATCAGAATTAAACAACAGAGAAGATGCTTTGCATGTTTATCACAGCTTTTGCGTTTGTGGATTTTTTTATCAGGACAAATTTCCTGCAGAATGTAACAGCAATACTTATTTTTATATACTAAAATACTTTTGTTTATCTAATCTCGTACCTTGTATAGACTCATTAATTCGAATAGTTACAATTCTCATTTTCTGATGTCAAAAGAAACTTCTCAGTCACTTATCCTGGACTGGTCCAATATGTTACTGCTCTGAATTATTTCAAGCTTTGCTTCATTAAGGATTTAACATGGCCTTAATTCAGCCATCTGTTATGGCTTTGGCAGACCAACAGATCTGAGGTGTTGGTAAGAGCTTTAGAAATTTCCCACATTTTTAAAGGTTAGGCAAAGAGCTACCTTTATGAATAGATTTTGAATAATTCTCAGCAAGACAATGGTGCAGAAGTGGGGTAAAAATGCTTGTTATTCTCTGAAGCTCAGGGTCCCTTGTCTGCCTTTAGCTTTGCTGAAAGGCAATTAGCATTTCAACCAGCCAATTTGGTTACATGCAATGAAGTACTTGGGTTTGTAATTTGCTGCTTTTGGCTTGGTGCTATTGAGAACTAGCTTTGTGTAATCCTCTCAAAGCACCTTTCTTTCCAGCATAGTTATTGTTGCTGGTCTTAAATAACTAATCAACAAAGAGATTTCCTTGTCTTGGACTGCAGGGTGCCTTAGAAGAACAAAAGGAAATACCCAGTTAATAAGGGAATGATTATAATTATTAAATAGTGATTATTAAATTGTGACATGGGTTAAAAGGTTTAGAAAGCCAGGCAAAGCACCATACATGATAAAGGTAGTGTAAGAAGGCTTTGGATCCAAACAAATTTTGCTTAAGGGGTTCTCTTCTCTGAGAAATAAATACTTTATCATGTGTTTTATCTAAAAATGGATTGCCCAGATTTAAGAGATTAATCCACAGTATAAATTAGAGTGAGGGCCCCATGCTAATCATCTTTACAAACTGCACAAATGTACTTTAACTTCTACAGAAAGAAGTCTTTGGGGGACTTTGTAACATACAGATTCTTTAATTAAGTCATCATTTGTTGCAATCTAATGAAAAAGTAATACATTTCACTGTAGAAAAGAACCTTGTTTTATGTATGCCTTAAATTCTTGTATTTAATAATATGCTTTTTTGAACTCAAGAAGATTTCACTGATTCAATTATTGTAATAATTAGGCAACACATTAAAAATTGTGTTTGTTTCATACATGTGTAATAAATTGTAAGAATCCATTGTGGATAGCAACAATTCTGTCAGTGTACCTGAAACAATGCCATCTAATCCTCACCATGAGGCTGTAATTTTGCTGCTCCGTACCCTAAAGATTTTTCTTGCAATGGCATTATATGTAAAGCACTGCTGCTGATTTTAGTTTTAAGTATAAAAAGAATAACCACTGTACTGCGGAAAACCATTATTTATTTTTCTGGTATATACTATTCATTCAGGCCCTGGAATTTCATTCACAGCAGGTACTAGGTACTTGAAACTGTGACAGTTTTGTCCTCAGCTCCCAACATATATTCTCAACAAATGTTAAGTGAGAGTGTTGAGGACATGCAAGAAACCTCCAAAATTGAGATATAAATGGAAATTATTGTGAAAGTTCAGATCTGTACTGAAGTATAATAAATGGCTGATTTGCAGTGAAGCCTGCATCAGCTGGATTTCTGGTTCCATATGTTTTAAGAGCCTGATCCTGTGGCACGCTCAATCATGAAGTTACTTCTACAAGTATGAGCTGGGAGTACAAGGCATCTTAGTGGGTGGGTCATTTGGTTTTGATTTAATTTAGTTGTTGGTTTTTGGTTTATTGTTGTTTTTTTAATCTCCTTGCCTTTTGTTGCAAAAACCAGTTTGAGAGAAGGTATAAATGCTTACAGTGTCTGAAGTTACAGTTACTTGGTGCAAAATACCTAGGTAAAAATCTAGCCCTGGTTCTGGAATACCCTGCAAATTGATTTCTGTCAGTGAAAGATGTTATACTGTTTTCATTAGAACTACATGGGTGGAAAATGATTTCCAGTGTGGAGCTGAAAACTCCATATATTTACCTTTTGCTTAAACTTATACTGTAAGTAGACCTGTTCATAATTAATGTCTTAATGTCTTTTCACAGTATGTGGTCAGACCTATATATGGATAGATTCTTGTCAGTTGCGTGAGATAAATTGAAAGCTCTGCAGATGCAGTCAGTGTGCTTTAAGATTAAGCAAACTCAGATCCCTACTGGTGTATTTCTTAACATTGCTGATTAGCAGATTTCAGCCCAAGTTTATTTACATCGGACTCTGATCTCTGTTCTAAATTTAAAGTAACCTTAATTAGATTCAAGTTGTTACACTGGAGGTACTGTCGGTAAAAATAATCCAGATCTTACAGCTAGTCAAAATTATTTCCTGGTTCTCTGTTTGACTTAAAAGTCATAAGGTAACTGCAAATTTTTGTAGAAGACTTGTGTTTTCTCTGCTTGCTGCTGGAAATACTGGATTCAACACTGCTTGAGAGTTTTTCCCTTTATTCCCTGCTCAGAATTAGAGCAAGTGGTTACCTCAGAAAAATCTCTAGCATTACCTGGCATAAGAGGTAACGTTTGGTTCTCCAGTGATGATTACATGTTTTAGTACTTAAAAAATAAGAATACACTTTAGATCCACTCAAATTCTTCTGAGAAAATAAAAAGAAATTGCCAGAAAACTTGCAAGGGATGCTGGACTTCTTACACTTTTTAACTCTGAGTGACCTGTAATAACAGGGTGAGATGATTTGGATTTCTCCTTATGCCTCTGTCTTGGCCCCAGCTTGCAGATTTACTGTTTTATGTATTGGTTCCTGGCTGTGATGATAGATGTACCTTTCTGACTAGTAAATATAAATATAGTGGCAGGCAAGTTGAGCATATTTTCTTCCTTAGGATAAGATGTCTGTTTTGAAGGGTGCATGCTTTTTCCAAGAGAGCGTAGTTGAATGAGCAAGAATTATATGAAGTTGTTCAGGTCTCATTAAATTCGCCATTCCCAGTAATACATATGGTAATAGATAGCAAGATATTTAAAAAAAAAGATGTGTTGCAACTGTTAGAAAGGAAATGGTCAGGCGAATAATTGACTGATATCCCTTTCATCAGTGTCAAATGCAGATAAATCTTTTTAGCACATGATATTGTGCTGCAGTACTGTTCTGTCAAGGAAGCAGTAGTGACTAGGGAAGTAGGCAACTGAGACCAAAAACTTCAGGATAGTGAAAGCTGATCAAGGGATTTCCAGCACCTAGTAGTCTGTATTTGTGCTTTGGCTAGCACTTTCCAATGTTATAAATAAGAAGGGGAATGTCAAGTATCTGACGAGTCTTTGTAGTAAAGAGAAAGACAGGAAAACATAGAAGAGTGGGAAGCAAAGACATTCAGTAACACTGAAGAATGCTCATGGAAATTGGTGAGACTGACTCTGCAACTATTAGCATTGTCCAGGGATGCACACAAAGTCAGTATAATTCTCATTGTTTATTCACCTTGAAGCAGGTTGAAGGCAAAAAAGGGATATAGGTAGATACTGTTTTGAAATAGTACCTTTGGAAAACTCTCTTTTCCAATCTGTATGACTTAGTGCACATCTAAACAAAAAGCCCGACCCGAGGAAGGAACAACAACCAGCAGAGCAGGCTTGGGTAATGCTTGTTATCCATATGCCGAGTTTTGTTGTGTCCTCCTTTTCATATGTGTGACCTGTGGGAACTTTGAGGCTGGGAAAAACCCGTGGGAACTTTGAGGCTAGGAAAAACCAAGTCTGAAATAAAATATTTCTCTTTTAACTTGGAACCTTGACAACATAGAAAGGAGAATTTTAGTAAATCAAGATTTTTATAATCCATGCTGCTTTCCAATGTTGTTCTCCAATATTGTTGTAAATGTCAAGAGGTTCTGAGAACACCTAAAAAACCCCACTGAAAATATGCAGGGTTTTAATATGTTTCTACAACAGGTGCAGCAATGGCAATGGCCTTGTGAAACTTCTTGCTCTATGCTGTATCTGCGTACTACAGAGAATCGCCTCTTTACATATGAAGGAGGACATGTATCTGTCTCCCATTTTATTCAGCCAAAGATGCTGCTGGCTGCTGGACATCTCTGTTGTGAATAGATTTCTCTCTGGCATTCAATGCAAAGTCCTAGGCATGCCAGTTTTTTAATGTTGGACTTGGCTGGGTATTTGTAATCATGGGGACTAGACAAGGACAGACAGTGAAAAGTGCACTTACTCTTTCTTGCTCCTCTGTGTCTGTGCGCTTTAGAAATATACAGTGAGTTGTGTGATGATGGGCAGTGGTAACCAAGTTGTAGCTGCTCGGTGGGAATGCCGCTGCTTCAGCTTGTTGCTTCTCCTGCAAACAGCAGTGGCAACTCAAAGGTAGAGGATACTTAATCCCTTGTTCCATCTACTTCTTTGTTAGCAAATGTTTTCCTTTTTTTCACTTTTGTTAGCAAACTTTGTTAGTAAACTCTTTCTGTTGCCGCTTTCCATTTCCTGTCTGGCATTTTATGCTTATTTAATTTCAGATTTTTAATCTTGAGCAGCCTTCATTTCCCTTCTTGATCTCTGCATGTTTCATTAGGCTATAGATTCCCTCATACTTCAAAGAAAATGGCCAGGAGATCTTTTCATTCTAAAGGGTTTAATTCATTAAGCACAGAAGGCAGTGTAAAAATCCGTGGAAAAGACCATTCATTCTTTATAAACCTTAAAGTCTTTATCTGAAAATTTGTTCCAGAAACTGACTGGCAACAGCAAGCTACTCCTGGTGATTCACCAGTTTCATAAGCCTACCTTGGCTCCAACTGGGCAACAGATTGAAATGGTATTCCTTATACAAATTGTGACATTATTGTGGAAATTACTGTGTGGAATCAGTGTATGATTTGTTGGATTCTACACTAGTATTCCGTATTGTAGTGGAAAATACAAATGTGCTTCAAAAAGTGTCATAAAATGTATGCTAAAAGAAAATGTTAGTTAGTGATCATGACTCAGAATTCTGAGTTAGATTTCTTAACTTTTTCAAAACTGTATGGTTGAAGAATGGGATTTTTTACTTTTAAAATCCTTTAATACCATTAAAATGTCTAGATTATTATTTGAAAGGTATGGTTTGGTTTTGATGCCAAGAAATTTTATTATAAACCACTTAGAAACATTATCTAGGCCTCAGTACGTAGCATTATTTTAAGCTACCACTGATACTACAAATGATTATTTGAAATGGCTCAAGTGAGAACAAGGTAACAGAATAGTTAATCTATTGACTTGTACATATTCTAAAGATGTGTGATGCTCTATTGCTTGTTGTTATAAAAACATTTCAATGACTTTGGTTCATTAAGCTAACTAGAATATCTTAATATCCTGGTTGGAGAGAAATGAATTCAATAATATTTAGCTGAAACGGAGGGGAGTGTTTGGTCACCAAATGCATCGTTTACCAAAATTTATCAGTGAGCAAGGACTAGCGTTTCAGCTTAATTTAAAAAACAATTTACAAATTAGTCACCAATGGTTTAATAAGGTGAGGGAAGTAAGGAAGGGTCATCTTGTAATCCCTGACCTTGCGAAGGCTTCTACTAAACTTTATGCAATATAGTTAATAAAGAACAAATTGTGTTCCCATATAAATTTACATAGGAATTTAGTGTACAAAGTGAGTTCATTTTTAATAAAGTAAAATACTGGGACCTATAATATTTTCAGGTATTTGTGTAAATTTGTTTTGCATTCTCTAAGTCTTGATGCATGTTGTTTTTATTTTATTACATCACATCAATTTAAAAAAATAATCACAATTTTCAAAGTTTAGTTTATATAAACAGAGTAAAAATGACTTCTGGCAGACTGTGCAAAGTAAATCTTAGTACAAATACCGTAACAAGGAAGGATACACACTGGCTGAATAATTGATGGTATGATTGTGAAACTTCTCTTGTTCCGCAGGAGTAATCCTATAGTTTTAGAATGCTCTCTAGTAGAAGTAATAGAATTCAAGTAATTCTAAACTTTGTAATCTTGCCCTCAAGGATCATGTTTTCAGTATTATTTACTAGAAGCATGTACCGTGGGAAGGTATTGGTGAAGTCTATGACAAGGTAACAGCTGAAGCTAAAAGGTCAACAAATTCCTCAGTTTAGTATGGATGATGCCTGCGTCTTCAGACCGTGTAATTGTCTGAGAGTTTAGAAAGGTTAGACAACTCTTCTCTTTCCAGCTTGAAGGTTTTTTTTGTTGGTTTTTTTTTTTTTCAGAGCAGTTCCACATAAAACCAGAAAAAAAATACCCTGCAAATTAATACATTTGAAAATGCTGATAATTTTAAATCCCAGGGGGTTTATGTATATATATTTTATCTTTGCTTCCCACTGTAAGCTTCTGCTGCACTAGAATTACTGAATGGATAGATGTATGAGAATCAAGCATTGTTTCTGTTGGTCTGTTACACACTGAATTCCCCAAAAGAGACATGGATATCTTGAAGGACTGTGTTCCTGGTAGTAAAAGTTTAGAGTGGTGTGAAGCTATGCAGCAAATTATTTTACTGTGTGATCTTATTTTCAGAAATAATCAGACACTGTTCAAGTGGGTGGTGAAATGAATAGCTGTTTTCATAGAGGAAACATTGTTAGTCCTGATTTTTTGCACTAACTTTTTTTTGTTCGGCTGTTCCCTCTGTGATGTTCAACAGATCTAGAGGAATTTATTGTTACAGGTAATTAAAATCAACTAACTTTGTCAACCCACCAGTCTTTGCTTATAGGTACTCTGGAAAACATTGATTTTTCTTGATTGTACTTCCGGTTTCTACTTCGTTAATATGCCCTGTCTGTGGATCTTTTTGTTCTATAGCTTGCCTGAAAGCAGTTTATTTCACGTCCTCACAACATGGAATTTATCCTTGCCCTGACAGAATTTGTTGAAAGATAAATCAAAGGCTTGAAGTCTTTCTGAAGCTGTGTTAGTTTTAGTGGTTTGAAGGCTATCTTATTTTCTGTTCAGTCCAGGATTAAAACTACCTGACTGCAAACATAAAACATTGAGAGTATGTGTTTGACCTCAGTTCTGATTCGAATTTGACACACATTTTACAAAGATGTGTTTCAATGTACTCATGACATTTGCTGTTTTAGTGATAATTTATGACTAAATATTCGTAACTGCCACTCATAAATAATTAGAGCAAGTGCTTTGCAAACATTTCTGATCTTAAGTGTTACTAATATACAAAGATCAATGTAGTATGTTTTGTACAATTTATACAACTGTGGTTGACCAGATTTGTCCAGTAATTATAACACTTGGAAGGATTGTTTTAAGCACAGTAACTTTTTATTTATATCTTTAATTACACAAATACTACTTGTACAAAAATTTTAAAAAGTAATAGTATAAAGTAGTGATTACAGATTAAAAGAAGCTTTGTGAGGGACCTAATTCAATTAAAGTTTGATGTTGTAATGCATTTTGGTGTTTAGAGAACAACTTTGTTCTCCTGGCTTTTTCCAAAACTGCTAAGTTCCTTATGTCAGCAATCTGCCCTATCCAGCATCCATGTTCTCAGTTCTGGTCTGCAGTGTACAATGTAAGCCTCTGCAGAACAATGCAACTGTTTGAAATTTATTGCGCCAGACTCTTCTAAAAGTGCATCTTTCACAGTATCAACACCTGATGACATCACTGGGACTTAAAATCGTATTTTACATCACAAAACTGGACTCCAATGTAAGAGAAATGGACCACCTTAGTTTTAAGTTTGCATATCCTAATGGAAAATACTAGACATTTTGCAGGAACAAATACAAGTTAAAGTCTGGCTGTACAAAGATTGCAATGGCATTTAAAAGTGTCACAGTGATTGTTAGGGACAGGAACGCGTGAGAGGATCATGGGATAAGAAAAGACTCAAGTAAATACGCAAATGTGTAAGAATATTTCTTGATGAATAAGATGTCAAAAAAACTATCTGTGTGATGACTGCAAGTATCCAACCTTTTACCCTTCCTGTAATTTTTTGTGTGTTTTTAAATACAATCTAGAGAGCAACGAAAGTGGGAATAGAACTGTCAGCCTTGAAGCCAATTATTTGTTGTTTGAAAATGAAAAAAGTTGTGGTAATTTAATTGTTTTTTTTCTTAAAAGAAGTTCCTTATTCCTCCACTTGAAGAAGTCAATAAATTATGAAAATAGAATTAGATACTCATGATAATTACATTATATTACTTGATTGTAGTGGAGACCTATGCATGTTTTAATCTCATTTCTGAAACTCACAAGATGATCATGGTATTTAAAGAGTTGAGAGGGGTCGACTGGAATGGTAAGGTCAACCACAAATGCTTTGTGTATTTTAGATTCACAATTTATTTTTTATTCTCTTTTTTCTATAGGGATGCCCTCTGCTTCTGTATTAGTTTATTTGCCTTTAGCATTACTCATTCATTTCACATCTGGAGAAACAGAAGTGAAGTTCAGTGGACAAACAGAATTTGTAGTCAATGAAACAAGTACAACTGTTATACGTCTTGTAATTGAAAGGACAGGGAAGCCTGCTAACATCACAGCAATTGTGTCGGTAAGAAACCATGGCCGTTATGTTCTCAGTAACTGTTGATAACTTTCTGAAGGGCTTTTTGGGAAGCGTGGACTCAGATACATGGAATGTTGTGAGTATGACCGTTAAGACAGACAGGTGAGAGCTACAAAAAAACCTGTTTCCTCTTCTCTGAACTTCTAATTTCACTGTTCTGAAAGGAATAATAGTCTTTTTCACAACGGTTCTTTTAAGCCTTTAGCTTCTAAGAAGGATGATTCAGGTTGATGGCAGCTATGGTTGTTCAGCTATGCTGGGTCAGTAGCTTCTCTCCATTTAGTCTCAGTGCCCAACTGTAAACTTAGTCTAGACCCTTTGATGTTTTGACATGACTGCCTTTGTAATCTCTCCTCTAACCACCTCACTTACAGTAGAATCAGGGGCATTTTCTTCTGTTGACTGAGATGAAAGGAAGGAAGTTCTTGATAGAAGACCTAATCTTGCCAACTTTGGTGTTCAAATTGTTAACCTAGGTTGAATGCCTAGGCTCCTTCCAGTACTTAGAATGAAAGGCAGAGGGCAGTTACATTCTAAGGTAAGTTTAATTCATGTAGAGTATTATGAGGTGTACAGATCAGTGCCTCCTGTACAGGCATAGCTTTTTCAATAAAAGACTTTTCATGTGGCACATTATGCAATTGCAGGGAAGGAAGTCATAAATGGTTCTGAATAAAGTGTTCTGTTTGTTTTATTGGGTTTTTTTTTCACCTGTTTACTCAGCATGAATAAAATGGATAGTTATCCACGTACCTTCCATCCAGAAATTAACTGTATGACAGCAGGGGAAATTGTGGGAAGACTTAACGTGCAGAAAAGAGATTCGAGTGAGTCTGGAATGATGGTATAGAAGATATTGAGGGAAGAAGGAGGTGACATTTAGTTGTGTGTTTATTGCAGATTGATGGAGAAAACACAGGAGACTTTTTTGACACATATGCAGCTGCATTTATACCTGATACAGAAACAAACCGAACAGTGTACATATCTGTCTGTGATGATGATCTTCCAGAGGCTGATGAGACATTCACATTTCACTTGACACTACTGGTAAGTTTCAATATTTCAGTTTGTCTATTCCACAGAAAACAGTGGGTAATCTAATATAGTTGAATGGTATTTAATGGATTTCAGAGTAGTCTTACTGCTCATGAACAGTAATAGGTAAGAACTAAAATCTGGAGTCTCAGCAGGATGGTGCTTACCTCCCTTCTGAAAGTTTGCGTTTCTGTGGATGTCTCTGTGTCGTGTTGCTGTGCCTGACACTTGAGCAGGCACTGCATTCAGCTGTGGACTTTTGAAGGTGTACTAGAGCCCAGAAGAGTTAGATTGTGAAGACTCAGCCTTTCCTGTTTCCTGCCTAGAATGTGCCTGGAGGAGAGGGCGGAAGTAGCAGAAAAAGAGGATGACTTCCAGTCCTCCAGAAGCAGAGGTTAAATGTGACTTACCTAAATCCAAACAATTTTATAAATATTTACCAATAAATTTCTTCATATTGTTCTGTCTCGTGCTACATAAGAGGGGTTCACATTCACGTTTTTTTAGCTAACAGTTCATGACTAAGATGTCAGTTTAGCAAAGATAAATTTTCTATTTCATTGCCAATGATTACACGTCTTTGGGGATGTTTGCAATGAATATAAAAGTGCATATTTTGCCTTCCTTCATACTTTGATTTGTAAATGAAGCTCATTTTTAGAATTTCACAATGCTATAAATTTTTGTTTCTTATTCTTTGCTTAGCTGCTATCCCAGTATATCCTGTAGCTGGTATCCCAGTAAAATAGCTTTGAAGTTTCAGTTTTATACAAATGTTAGGGGAAAAAAAGCAACTTTGGAATTCCTGTCAGTGTTAGATGCTTCATATATGGTTTCCTATTGATATGCTGTTGGTAATTGTTAAACCACTGTTAATCATTTGCAAAGTTTGTTTCAAGCACTTTATTGTTGGTGTTTAGAGTGTTATTTCCACAGTAATTAGGAATTATTTTAGTGCATTCTATTGCTTTAAGCAATTTTCATTGTGATATATAATAAAAAGACATACATTTATTGTAAGATAATATTAACTCTTAAAAGACAGTAATATCAAAATGCTGATTTTTTTTCCATCACCGTACTTATATATTATTTTGGTTTTAATTTTAGAAACCATCTACAAGGATAAAGCTTGGCTCACCCAAATCTGTCACTGTAACAATCTTATCAAATGACAATGCCTTTGGAATAATTTCTTTTAACATGGTATGACTTCTTATATGGTCTATTTTAGAACATTTTAGAAAACGTAGAGGTGAAATTGTCAAAGATGCTGGTTAGTTATTCACCCAAGTCCTTTGAAAACAGATTCTGAGTTACATCTCTAGATAATTCATACGTATGTATGTAGTTCATACATATATACAGCTTTAATATTTCTATATGCTTGTAGGTGTTGAGATGTTGCCTGAGATCCTCAAACTTGGATGAATAGCTATGTTGCTCATCTAAATATAAAGCTTTTAAATATTGTTCAGTCCTACTGCCCCTCAATGTAGTATGGAAGAAGTGAGAATTAATACCATAAGAAAGTTAAAGAGGCAGCTTGGAAATTTTAGGAATATATACAATTTTTCCCATCTTAGGTGAGCAATTTTGTATTTAACTCTCAAGCTGTGAGAGCAGCATCATAATATAATACCTTCTGGGGATAAGACAGTTGTGTGGCTCTAGTGGTATGGAGGATATTTGCAATAATACAAAGTTTGTGTTAGCAGAAAGAGAAATGATGCTTTATTGCTGGCATTGTGGCAATATACTTTTTAGAAGACTTCTCTGGAAAAAATCCAGTATGAGAAATTTTAGCACCACTGTATTAAACCACGCTGCTCCATGAAGTGCTGTGATTCTTTGAAATCTCTCAGCTGCAACAGTTTGATAGACAGTATCCATTATCTAATTATCTAACAAATGAGTTTTTAATGGAGAAAAACTATTTTTAACAGTGTTAGGAACTCCTTTAAACATGTGCTCATATGCCCATGCTTATTGTATGGTAACTATGCTCATTTACCAAAAAAAAAACAAACCACCACACGAAAACCCACTCTACATACATTATGATAATTTTTTTAATCTGAAACTTTTCAAGCTTTTTATTAGCTGAACTAATTGGTTGCTAGGAAATGTATGCCATCAGTGGACTGGTGTGCAGATTGGATTAGCTTGTCTGTGGGAGTTTGCTATTTCTATGGTAACAGTTTCTTCCTTCTGCTGTGATATTTGATCTGTGTCTGATTGCCTGTCCCTTTTCTTCCTCATTAGTCTGCCATAATCACAGTGAATGAGCCTAGGGGCAGAAATGAATTTGTGCCTCTCACTCTAATTAGGGAGAGAGGAACCTACGGGACGGTCATTGTAACTTTTGAGGTGAGTTTATCAAAAAGGCTTCATACCTTTGTCTATTAGATGAAACTGTGAGGCCATAATCATAACTTATCATAGTGTTTATTAAACTGAAAGGACAAATATCTACATTTGTTAATTCTATTTCATGAAATGGAAAGATACTACATTTCAAATGGAAAATATTGCAGTTACCTAATGGCTTAATTTAAGGAAAAATGAAAATATATTAAAAAAACTAGTGTTCGCTGTCATTTAGGAAGATATTTGAGGCAGCATTAGTTGGTATTATTAACAAACAATGTCTATTGAGTGTGTAGGAAATGTCTTGTATATTTCTTCAAAATTTATAAACACCTGACTCTATAATGCTTGTGCCACCTTCAAACATGTAAATGTAGAGCTCAATATTTAATGAAAATCTGTATCTGTAAGACTCTAGTTTGAATTTCCTGACATTTAAACCTTTCAAAATCATTACTTGAATATTTAGGCCATTATTCACATACTTCATTTGAATGGGATATACATATTGCTTTTATTGTGAGAGGGGGGATTTTTTCCTTTGTCTGGTTCTGGTTCTATTACATTCTTTAAAATTACAGGTAATTATTTTTTATAACAAAATTCCTTTATCAGTTGTCATCAAAGATTTCATCTAGATGTGTCAAAATGTCAAACAATTTGTACTAGATGTTTTTGCATGCTAAATACAGCATGTATAGATAATGTACAGCATGAGATTCTTTATGTTATTTATTGCAAATACGTTTGTTTTAAAATCCAATAAATTTTGCTATCTGCACAATTTATCAGGTTCTTCTCAGAATGCAGTTTATATACATATGTTGAAAAAAATTTACAAGATTTTCTAAAACAAAACCCTAACATATTGCCTCTATGGGTCTTACTATTTTTTTAGGTTTTAGTATTAACTGTAATTTCCTTNCAAACCAGTAATTGCTATTATTTTGTCTTGGAACTTACTAGGAAATGTTAGTTAAAATAAAAGAGAAAGACTATCCTTTCTGTTATTTAAAAGAATCCATTATGCATCAATAGATCTTCTCAAAGGCCTGTATGGAAGTAGTTTTCTTCCCCTTTCTCTGGGAATACATAATTTCTTCAGAGTGCCTGCCCTGATTTACTCCATCTGCCAAAAAAGTAGATTTTCACAGCTGGATGTGTGTGCATATGATTGGGAGGTGACTGAATTTGTTATGCATTTCACACACTGTATATTGGCTGTTGTACTAGATATTTATGCATGCTCTGTATATTTCTTATCAAAAAAAAATCAATTATTTGCAGATAGAAGATGGACCAAACTCAGCTGAAGAAGACTTAAGTCCAGCCAGAGGAAATATTACATTTACCCCTGGGAGATCAGTGTTGATTTATAATATAACAGTGCTTGATGATCAGGTAAAAACAAGCTGACTTCATTTTTGGCTTGGATATATAGATTAACTGCTTGCTCTTCTGGAGGGACTTCGTATATTATGCTACAAAAATTACTGGTTTAAACAGGGCTACAAGTGCTTCTTCTTCATAAAGTTCAGTTTTGTCTCTGTGGGCTATCGTTTCATCTTTTTAATGCGGCCTCTGTATTTCTAGTCAATTAATATTTTTAGTTTCTGAACATACCCTGACTGCTCTGACTAGATCTGTTAGGTGCTATACAGTAAAAGTATAAATAATCAAGATAGCATTATATTTTCATTCAGATGGAATACTGAGGTTGTTGTATTGTCAAAGATGATGTTCCTTAACTCCATACAAGTTCATCTATTAGATGAACTTTCTATATTTAACTTTTTATATTATTACTATATTTAACTTTTCTGTGTGAACATGATACAGAACAACTTGATAAGGAAATTCACAAAAAAATTATATAGGGAAAAAAAGTGTCTGTGTCAGAAGTGGGAAACTTTAAAGCAATTTCTTTGCATATTTGTATTAATTATGGAAAATAGTCTCCCACGTCTGTGCTGATACTACGAAAAACCAAAAACAGGTGCCAAAGTGCTGTGTAGAAATATCTCTTTCAGATTAAATGTATTATTTCTGTAACTTATACACAAAAAGAATGCATTAGGTCTGTGGGGAGGATGTGATTTATTTTTCCTCTGAGAAGTGCTCTTAATGCTCTTTCACTCAAAGTTTGATCTACAGAGCTGTGGTGGTGCACTCACTGGAAGTGTTCCACGGGCTTCCAAAGGTTAATTTTGTGTAAAAATCCTTTACTGGTAATGATGATGGAATGCACAAGCATTCAATGTTACTCTCAGTATTTAATCTGAGCTGTTAGGATCTGAAGTTAAGAAAAGCTGTGGAACAGCTATTGTTCTGAATTGCAAACCCTTTTTCCTTCAGAAATTAGGGGATTGCAGATCTGACCTCTTACAGTACTAAATTTTATAGTAATTTTATTGTGTACATTTCCTTTTTTAGTGAGAAATAATGGAAACTTTGTAACAGAAAATGAAAGAGGCAAGTCAGCACTGAAAATCTTTTATATTGTTGTCTTTGTAGTCTCACTGGGTTTCTCATTGGACAATCATGATGCCATTAAGGTTCCAAAATGTCCCGTTTATATGAGATGTCAAGATTTTAACTACAGCTAAAGTTGTGGGTACATTTTGACTCTCCTAAATGTATAGTTTTAAATGATGCCAGATGGAATATTAGTTAGTCAACTAAATGAAACATAAGGTAGCATTTTTTCTAATGAGGTAGACTAACCGTGTCGCACTTCAGTATAGGAGGGAGGTGGCTGAGATCTTCCAGATCTCATACTGATGGCAAATCCTGGTATCAGTCAACAGCTTTATGCAAGTTTCCGTGCCAGAAGCAAAGGAACTGAATTGGCATAAGCTATCATGCCCACTCTTCTAGCACTAGAAAAGGATCTGAGTGTGGCCAATAAACAAATGAATGTGAAAGAGAAAGAAATATTGGACAGCAGGGTTTTCAGAAACTGTAATTTTGTCCTGGAATTTCTCTTGGAACCAAATACTTCTGGTTTCCAGTAGTCCACAGTAAGATGCAAAGATCATAAATAATTTTTAAATACTTACTTATTATTTATATGTATTAATCATATTTTTTCAGTTCCATAGCTGTAGCTAATCAAGATTTGGGGAATAAAATATAGAATCATATAAAATACTGAGTTGGAAGGAACCCATTAGGATCATCAAATCCAACTCCTGGCTTTGCACAGGATACCCAGGAATCATATCACACCATGTGACTCCATATANTATAGGGATGGATGGGCCAAGGTAGGTTCTGTCCAGATCTTGTTGTTGTATGGTCTCAGGCCCATATAGGGGTAGATCACAATCAACATTGCAAAAAGAAAATTTAAATCCAAATAATGGAGAGGAACACTTGTTTCCAAGTAGAGGTGGCTTTCAAAAATGGCAGTCGG
>VZRQ01011008.1:458339-473652 GCA_013397975.1 Machaerirhynchus nigripectus
CAGGTTTGCGTACATGGTAGCAAGTTATTGTTCAGGTATGCTGCTGTGAGAGATCCTGAGCATAGTAACCAGTAATTGTTATAATTCTTTTCTTGCCTGCAGTTTAGACTACCTCATAATCTCTACTTCCTCTGATTAACGAGTGCCACTGTCTGGGATCCAGAGCCTGAGCTCCCTGAGCCCAGGGAGCAATCTTGATACACAGACAAAGGGGTGGCTTGTCACATCCAAAGCACAAATCTCAAAGCCATTTCTTAGTTCTTTTTAATCTTTTCATTTTAAGTCAAATGTCTTCAAAATTTCCAAATGGAGATGTTGATGTGAAATCATAAACGTAAAATTTTGTCAGTTTTTTTGAAAGTTTCTTCCCTCCACCTCCTTCCCCCTCCATCCTATTAAAAAAAAAAGAAGAAGATCAGAGAAAAAAAATATTGCCAGAATCATATTACAGTTTTAGTAGCACACACTCCTTTTACGTTCACAGTTATGTAGGGAACTACCTTCTGAAATACTAGAATAGGATAGTTAATTTTACCATCTTCATGAGATCTGAAAGATCGACAGAAGAATTGAAACATCTAATTCCAAGCTCCTCTCAGGTAATAGATTACAAATAACATTGCAGTGTGGACTACGGATAAGACATGTGTGACGAGTACTTCAGAATGCAGGCACTTGGCCTGGCTTTTCAAACTGCAGATTCAAGGGAGTTAGGGGTTGTATGTTCTGTACTTTCTCCATGAAGTACAAAAATATTTTAATTTGAATACACAAAATCAGAGACAACTGCCAACAAAAATAATTAATTTAGAAAAGGAAGAAAAATATCCCTATTTATCACTATGACAGTCCTTCCACATTGTGAATACTCTCAGTAAATATGTTTAGAATGAGATTACAAAGTTTGTACTAGGCCCAGTAAAGGATCAACTCAGGAACTGGAGAAGGAGGGTGGAGGAAGAAAATGAAGCTTAAACACAGCAAGAGAATGTGTAGAGGAACTGGAAATGTGAGATTACCATTCTTCAGAGACACCTTCAATTAAATAATCTATTGTTTGATGTGCAGACTACTTTTGGTATGGACAGGAAGATTAACTAATTTAATAAACTGCTTGGCATTATCCAATTCACAGTGCATTCTTTTTTTTTCCTCATAAGCTGGTTTGCTTTAGGAGGAAACACTGAATTTAAAAAAAAAGAATCTTAGTATTTCATTAATTATTCCTTTAATCTCAAAGTTACTATCCAGGACAGGAACAAAGGGAATTCTTTCAACTCTGTAGTATTTCAGAACTTCTACTGAGCTAGCAACCACAACAGTTGTCAACTTGCATGGTGTTAATTGGGGAATTAGTGCCTACTCTAAAAGAAATCTTAGAAAACAAGAAAACAAACAGTCCCACCCTCTGTTCCTCAGACTCCCAATAACTAGCTTGTGTGGTTGAGAATCAATTTCTAATTACAGTATTTATAAAACACATCCCATCTATCATCAAATAAAATGTGCATGAATATTCTTGGGTGTTACTTGAACAACAGTAAAATGGAATGTGATGCAGTCCGAGTATTTTGTATAAATTGGTTTTAAGAATCAAAGGGATTTAAAAGTCATCAGTTGAAAGGGTGATTTGTGATAACTTTATGGATTTAAGAAGGACCATTTTGGCCTTCCCCACTAAAACCTGTATGATAGCATCTAATAACTCCAAACAAAAACACCCTAATGGGAGTTAAAAAGTGGTTGTCATTGGTGGTTCACGCACTAGTGAAATGTTTACAGAAGTCTTTACAAATCAGTCATGGAAACATCTGTTTATGATCCATGTAGACAGGATCTCATAGTGGTATAAATTATATTTGAAAGGAATATTAAAACAAGTAAAACAAGTTAAGTCCTGCTTTCTTTGTCATGTCAGTTCTGCTGATGGGATAAGTGAATGGTATTTTCCACTCAAAGAAAAAAATGAACATTTTTTATTTCTTCTTAGTATAAATTAACCATCAAAAATATGGTAATATAAGAGGAGACTACGGTTTTGAAATCTTGTACTGATTTTCAATTCTGAATGTAATTCTAATATATTACTTATTGTAAATTAGTTAATGTAAGAAGTTCTTACATTTTTTTGAGAGAGGAAAGAAGATTGAATCATTCTTTGGCTTTCATGAGCAGCTGTAAATTATTATGTTTCCAGTGACTTCAGCAGACTTTTATCAATGCATGGCAAAAAAAATTGAAGTTAGAACATCGTCTGGGGTGCTTGGCAGATCAATTCATAGACCTAGTAATGAATTGCCCAATTTAGAAGGTTCATTCTCCCTCTACATACATTTAGTTGTGTACATGATTTGTCTGAGAGGTATACCATTCTGCTGAGAAAGCTCAATACCATCCACTTCATTTCTTACACACCTATGTACACAATTTTGTAATAGCAATGTTGCTGGTAGGAGAACTTTATTCTGGAGGTGTTTTGCTCCTCTCAAAGGACACTTATTCAAAAATGTCAGAATAGCTCTCACTTGATACTAAGCCTTCTTATTTCTCAAGTTTTTCTTACTTTTTCTCACAGCTGGAAAAAGTTGAGCTGCTGAACAGAATTCCTCTTGTCCCACCTGTGAGTCCTAGACTGGGTGAGATTCGAAATATTTCTTTAAGGATCACTCCAGATATTGCAAATGGAGAAATAGGCTTTACTAGCAATCTTCCAATTATTCTTTCTGAGCCAGAAGAATCACCTGCTACAATGGTAAGTAAATATTTTTATATTGCCCCTTAATATGTAAGCGTTATTTGGAGAAAGCAGTTTGCTATATCCACTGTAACGTTTGAAAGTTAGTGTGAGAGAAATCCTTCCTCCAAGTTCTGTTCTATCCCAAATATTCTCCTGCTTTAAAGAACCAAAAAGGCAAAAAATTGTTAGCAAGAATAATGTGTTAGTCATCAGGAAAGTGTGGTTGAACTTTGCTTTCTCTGTAAGCATCTAGAACTGGTTAGGTCTTGATGGTCACATGGAACGAAAGATGCTGCAGACAGTTTAATTTCTTTCACCAACTGCAAAGACACTCATGTAGAGTAGGACTGATATTGCTCCCAAATTGCATGGAAGTGTATGTGTATTTTATAGTTGACTTACATGTGAATATATAATTTGGCTTGCTGGGTCTGTTTTCTAATAAATATGCTTTTTTAGTTTCTCAGTACCCAACAAAGCATTTTCAAAAGCATTTTCATGAGTGCTGTAATCCCAGGAAGATAAACCCTTTATAAAATATCTTTTATTACATTTTCCCTTTTCTCCGCTACTTATCTTAACTGAAATCTTCCCTCAAATCCAGAATCAGAGAACTTGCTTTTCATCTTCAGAATAAAACTACTGGTTTCCTTAAGCAGAGTTCAGGCTGGAACTGTATTGTAAGAGCCAGAGTAAATTACGGTTGTTACATTCAAAACCTGGGTTGCCTTGATGAGGTGGGCACAATGATGTGGTGGGTGGTTAAATCAGTCATACAAGGTTTTTTGTGTTTATGGATGCTAAGTGATTTGTCATATTAACAGTCTGCCTCCCCACTAGGTGTATATATAAAGATATATGTCCAAGTATATTATGGATAGATTATTAAAAAGATAAGATTCAGTATATATTTTCACTGATATACCATCTTTGATTTCCTATCTTAGACAGAGATATAATTAAAAAACCCAAGGTGAACATATTCAGGCTCATATTCAAACAGTATTTTGCAAAGGGAAAATTGTTTTTGCATCTAGTTTTGCAAGTCACAGCAGACTCACATGTTTTACAGGTTTCCATTCCATTACATCGAGATGGGACTGATGGTCAAGCAAGAGTTTTTTGGAGTTTGAAACCCTCTGGTCCTAATCACAAGGCAGTAACACTGGATGATATAAGTCCTTTTAATGGCTCTGTTGTTTTCTTATCTGGACAAAGTGATACTACAATCAACATTACTATTAAAGCTGATGATATACCTGAAATGAATGAAACTGTGTTACTAACTTTGGACAGGTATTGTACTCTTATCTTTATTCATATGTATTGCTTGTGATACTCAATCTATATATAACAAATTGGCACAGTATGAGTTATGAGGTGTTGCCTCCATTGTGTTGATAAGTGCCTGGAGAAATACTGGGGCCTTGATTCAGACTGTGTATGGAATCTTCTTTGACTTGTGACCAGTGTAAGAAACCATGTTGTGCTTATTATCTAATGACTTAGTTCTGTTTATATTTTGATTAAAATAATGTATGCTACTAAAAAAGTTCATTAGGCCTTGATCTTTAGTTATACCTCTTGAATACAACACATATATTTTCAGAAAAATAATACTTAATGAAATAATGGGGAAAACTGTAATGAATAGTAATGAAAGCAATTAATAACTGTGTTTTTCTCAGAAGAGGTTTATAGTCAGGATGTTGTTGCAGAATTAGATACTTCCATCTCAACTGCTGGCTTCCAAAATTGGTCAGTGTGACATTACCACGTGTCTGAGCTGCAGAGGGAGCAGTGGTGTTTCTGAAGCACAGTGTTGTCGTCGCCCTTCTGTGTAACACCAGGATTGCGGAATAATTAAGGCTGTAAGAGGCCTCAGGAGATATTATTATCTGCATGTGAACACTACTCAGAATACTTGAATTATTTTATATCCAGGAGCCTTTTTGTATTATTAGCAAGAGGATCTTGGCTATTTCTTCAGTCCTGCTTCCAAAAACTCAGATGTAGATACAGTTTAGAAATACTACCACTTCTGCTAGTACCTCCTAATAATCTAAGGTATATTTTTCCCATTTATTTTTCTGGAAACATGCTAATAGAAGTCTGCCAGCTGCAATGTCTGCATTGAACATCTACTACTTACACAGTCCTTGCCTTATGCAGAAGTATCCTTGTCTTATATAAGGAGTGCAGACTAGCTCTTGGGAACTTTTAACACGAGATACTCATGTAGATTATATACTAGCAAACCAGAAACCAACTCCTCAAGCTGCTGCTGATCCTGTTTTTTGAGCATTGTTCTATCACACAGGAATGATGCTGTTCCATTGCAGGATTGGTCTGCTTCTGTAGAAGCTGGCTGGTGGATGCATCTAGTGCAGAGTGAGTTATTTCATTCTATTTTGGATACTCACTGTGTTGAAAAGATGGTCCTGTTCAAGACAAAACGAAATTGAGACTATTGCAAGCAGTTCTCTGTTTTTCTTCCTGCGGATGAAACTGGTTTGCCTGAAGGTTTATTAGAATCTGTGGCACAAATAAAGAAACTAAGATTAGAAATAATGATTGAAATTGTGAAGAAGTTGTGTAAAGTGGCAAAAATGCTGAAGTGGAACGATAGGAGACAAATAAGTACACAGAGGAAGTGGGCAGCATAAAATATTAACTTTTTAATATTGGACAGCTCTACAGTATGTCTAACTACAGCTGAGCAGTAACCCCATGCATTGAAAATTATGTCTAAAAGGGGATTGAATTGGCAGCTGAACAAACGCAGCCACTGTTCTGCTTTTGCTGTGTATGGTGGGAATAGCAGGTTCTATTGATCATGAAGTGGCTGGTAAAAATTTTTGCAGCAGTAAGCAGCTTTCTCACACTTGGCAAGGTCAGAGAGTGAAGTAAGGAACAGGTAGTCTGGCCAGGAAAAAGAAGTAAATGAGAAGGAGATAAAATCTGAACTTTTCTTTAGGCCTGGATAGTGTCCCTCAAGGCTATGAGTGAAATTTGGCAACTTTAATGTGAGCAGAAGCCAAGAATGAAATGACTGCGAAGATCATCCTTTCAATACTGGAGATTACTCTTCAAAGCAGGGGTGAATGATACTGGCAGGGTGATGTGTGTAAGCTTTTGGTATTGCCTTCTCCATAGTTTGTGTTTTCTGGATGAACAGAAGATTTCAGTTTCCAAGACTGGCAGCCAGAACCTCACAGCAGTAGTGAATTACCATGAAAACAAAGAAGCACTGTGCTGTGGATGTGCTTGCACTGTTCGATAGACTGTGGCATAAGTCAGTAGAAAAATAGAGCATGTACAGACTTTAATGGAACTATAGACATAGAAATATGTTCATAAGCATTCTATTTATTGCAATTAGTAATAGCATGGGCAAGACAATACGATAATTAATTCTAACAGGGATGTATTATTCACAACTCAGTGATGTTGTTAAGGCAGTTTGTGTTTTAAATTAGCTTTGATTATACCCATAATTACAAAAGCAACTTTCCAAGCCATTAAAAATAGTATTTTCGTTCCTTGCTCTATGGCTACCATCTGTAGGCCCTGGATATTAAAAATAATTATGAGTGCTGTCCACAAAATGGAGGCCAATGTATATCATGAAGAATATGCCTTCATAGAAGACAGATGAGCCATAAAGAAGCAAAATAATCCTGTACCTGCTGAAGCTTCTTCATATTTTCTTTCTTTAGGACCAGTTTTAATGCCTGCCCATATCTGAATAGACATGAATTGAGACTAAATGTAAATAAAGCCAGAGGTCTGTAGTGAAATCTGATTGTTGTTTTTAACTTTTGCACAAGAAGATTTGCTATTGGCAGTTATCATCCCCCCAGTGGAAATACACAGGTATAAATTTTGCAGTTGGTACAGCTGGAGGGCCAGGACCCTCATGGCACATGGGTTGTGTTTGTTCTCTTAAATGAATGGTGCTGAGAGTGAAAACCTCTGGACTTTAAGTTCTGGAAACAGCAATACACAATGAATTTATTTTTATTTTGGGAAAGTTAAAATCCAGGAAGAGTTCAGTGTTTAGATATTCTTTATACTCAGAATATTTTGGTCATGACTCACATAAATTAAGATGCCAGAACAGATCCATGTACATATGTATGTATCTAATTTATATATATGACATATGTTCAATGAAGCAAAACTGATGCAATGTAATGTGGAGATTTTTATCATTCTAGTGATTTCTGTGAAGGGTTGCAGGCGGAGGTACTTAACACCTTCTTTGTATCAGTCTTCAGCAGTAAGACCAGTTATTCGCAGGGCAACTGATCCCCTGTGAGGGTAGATAAGGTCAGAGAGCAGAATAAACCCCCTGAGGTTCCCCTGAGAGGAAGTAGTTAGTGACTGGCAGAGCTATTTAGATGGTCACAAGCCTATGGGACTGGATAGGATCCATCCTGGGGTAATGAAGGAGCTGTTGTAAGAGCTTTCTAAGCTTCTCTCCATCATTTATGATCAGTCCTGGCTAACTGGGGAGGTGTCAGACAACTGGAGGTTGGCCAGTATGATGCCCATACCCCAGAAGGCTTTGGGGAACTACAGGATGGCAGCCTGACCTTGGTGGCTGGCAAGGTTATGGAGCAGATAATTTTGAGTGGGGTAACATGGCATCTATAGGATGGCTGGGGGATCAGACACAGCCAGCATGGATTTAGGAGGGGCAGGTCCTGCCTGACCTGCAACCTGATCTGCTTTTATGATCAGGTGACCTGTCTGAGGGACTGAGGGAAGGCTGTAGATGTTGTCTGCCTGGACTCCAACAAAGCCTTTGACACTGTCTCCCACAGCATACTCCGGGAAAAGTTGTCAGCCCACAGCTTGGATGGGTGCACTCTTTGCTGGGTTAAGAACTGGCTGGATGGCTGGGCCCAGGGAGTGGTGGGGAATGGCGCTGCATCCTGTTGGCAGCCAGTCACTAGGAGTGTCCCCCAGGGATCAGTGTTGGGCCCAGTCCTGGTTAATACCTCTATTGATTATCTGGATAAGGGGATTTACCCTTAGTAAATTTGTGAATGACACCAAATTGTACAGGAATGTTGATCTGCTGGATCAGGGAGGGCTCTACAGAGGGACCTGGACAGGCTGGGTTGATGGACTGACACCAGTGGCATAAGGTTCAACAAGACCAAGTGCCAGGTCCTCCACTTGGGTCACAACAACCCCAGGCAGAGCTACAGGCTGAGAAGAGTGGCTGTAAAGTGGCCCAGTGGAAGAGGACACCTTTTCTGAGGTACCTGATAGAAGCAAGTCTTTTAGAGAAGTATGTTTTCAAGAGTAACAATAACACAAATTCACAGTTCCTGCATTGTGGGGCCCAAAACTGAACACTGCACTCAAGCCAAACCTATGTTTTGCATTTAGATTTAAAAAAAAAATTTCTAAATTTACGCAAGACATTTTTGTGTTTAAGAGATTACTTAATGATAAAAAAGTTTGCAGATCATGGAAGACCCATTTAAAGCACTGGACACTGTCTACATGCCTTAATTCAGGGCATAAGTAAAGCTGTTGAAAGGAGTTTGCAATATTTTTTAACTTGGGGGTTTCCTGTTGTTAGTGCCTATTTTAAAACTATATTTATTTTTCTTGAGTAAATTTTCCATGAAAAAATACATGTGATGCTATAAGAATTAAGTCTTTCAGTGTAAAATGTTGACTTTTACTTCAAGGTCTTGGTCAGATCTTGTTTTGATAGGGAAAAAGTTATTTGAAACTGGTAGTAGAATGTTTATATGAGTGTTACTGGACACCCACCGCTAGCTCTCATTACTTTTCAAGGTAGTAACACCATATCTTTTCTGCTATGAGTAACAAATTAAAATGGCCTCCAAAATCAAATAAATTGTGGATTAAACCTTGAGAGAAGGTGTTCCCTCTGATGAGAAACACTGTGGAATTTATAATGTGGCCAATCCTACTTGAATACTATTCTTTAAAGCTAGATCACTAATTAAGTCAGTAGATAATCCTGAAAAATAATGAAGAAGTAGTGAACACAAATCTAGTAAGCAAATTGAGTAACATTCCACAGGAAGTTTGAATTCACCTTTTCTTAGATACCTGATAGAAGAGAAATATTTTAGAGAAGTGTGTTTTTAAGAGTAACATTAATACAAATTCACAGTTGCAATTCAGTTTCTCATGGGTTTTTCAAAACATTTACTTTCTTCAGAATTCGAGTTCTTGGTTCATAGTCATCGAATTCAAACACATCTCTTAACAATTATTATTTTATTTGCAGTAGTACTTGTTTCATAATTGCCATGTTATTTTAAACTCAGTCAAGTCTTCTTTCTGTTATGTTACAGTCCTATGGATTTTAAAAACTGAGGAAACATTTTGAAGCTTCTCTTAGTTGTCCTAATTAATCTGTAGTTCTTGCAAAGTAATAAAATTAAGGTATTTTTTAAAAAGAAACCTCTGTGATGACTAGCCTTTTCAGATGAGATTTGTCATATGGGAAGTGGGGGCAGCCTTCAGTCCGTAAGGCAAGGTTGTGGTGGTGGGGCAGGTTAAACCAGGAACACATGTCAGGTTTAGATGATGGTCACCAGGATTAGGCACAGCTCAGTGATTGCCATGCAGGTCCACAGTAAGAAGAAAAATCTAAGGTTGAGCCAGGAAGTCACTTGATGGATCCTGGTCCAGGGTTAATATGAAAATTTGTATATGTGTAGCTCAGAATGTAGACACAAGGGATCCTGTTGTGTTCATTGCTCATGTAATGCCAGATCTGAGTTGGAAGCCTGTGCCTTGTGGCTTCTATTCCATTTTGTATACGCAGTTTTATCATGGAATCACAGAATAAGCAAAATTGGAAAGCACCCCTCAGGATCATCGAGTCCAACTCCTGGGCCTGCATAGGACACCCCAAGCATCACACCGTGGGCCTGGTAGCATTGTCCAAACACTTGAACTCTCTCTGGCTTGGTGTTGTGGCCACTGCTCTGGGGAGCCTGTTGAGTGCCCAACCACCGTCTGCTGTTTTTGAATAGTAACCAACATTTAATATGTCAGAGCACTGGTAGCAACCTGGCCAGTCATGCAGGGAAAACATGGTCAGATCCATCAGTCAATCAGTCAGTCAAGTGACCCTAGTTTTGAAAATGGAAATTGGCTGGAGAAGAATACAAAATAAGGGGAGTTTTAGCAGTGGATGGGCTGAATCTGACAAGCTGCTTTCTAACTTCCAAGTTCTTGAGATTCTGATCTGATTTACACTGTGACTGCTAAGAGGTAGTAAGTATTGCCAGTCTTGTCAGTCCTTTCAAAGTGTACCTGGAGATCTTCAGAGTACCTCCTCATGGTGCCTTGGGACTGTGTCATTTCTGCTACCCCTTGGATTTCCGTAGAGCTGCCCTCATGCATTACAATGTGATACTAGATTCTAGCACTACTCCTCAGTGAACAGGCCCTTTTTCGTCTGAGCTCTGTTTGGACTCATGCAGTGTGACTTCACGAAGATGAAAGAGGTGCCATATCTGGCGTGTCCTTTCACTTTTCGGTGATTGTGTCTTAACTACTTAAGCTTGCACATACATACCAAAAACCCACTTGATAGAATGGTTCATTTTTATTCTCTGCTGTGAAATATATTACTGACAGCTTAGTGATATAATTAAATTTTAGCATTAAGAGCAATATGATGAAAATTTAGCATAAATTTTAGCTCTGGAATCTTCACCTTGACTTTTTAATTATATTAATGCTTGATGATTTTTTAAAACTTGCATGTATTTCTGAAGGAAGTGAGAATGTCTTAATATATAGTATTTAAAGTGAAGCCTCATTGGAAATCACAGAGAAATTTCTATTAAATCAGATCTGCTAATTGAAAGAATATAGCTGCAAGTGTATTTGCTTTATTGCCTTGAACTTTTGAGTGAACTCTTATGTCTATTGAATTCTGAATCTGGATTATTTTTGAATTCAAAATTTCACTTTATAAATGCTTTGTTAATCTGTTATAGAATTTTAATAGTAGATACAGCTTTTATATTAAATATATAATTATTTTAGATTAAGATAATCTATACTTTAATGAAATTATATACTTACAATTGCAGAATAATATTCTTTCATCTGACTCGATGTGATACTTTTGTTATATGTGCTTATTTTCCCATTTCTATTTTCTTTTCTTGTTTTTGTGGGGTGGGTGTGGGGTTTGTTTTCTTTTTGTTGGTATTTATCCTGGTAATCTGATTAACTGAAAAACTGTCAAAAATAAAGTTTAATGTGATTTTGTGCTAAAATGGCTGTTGATATGTATGTGTTATAACTCCCAATGTACTTATCTGTTTTTATCATTACTATGTCAGATTGATGAAATAACACATAATGGAGGCATGTTGATTGTACTTTTTTCTGAGTGAAGTTCTAGTTGTAAATGTGGGCTGCTGGTGCAGTTGTGAGCAGACACAGAGGCTGGCAGTGACAGAGCCCCTGGAGGAGGGCTGGGTAGGATATACCCTGAATGGGCCTTGACATCCTGAATTGGTCATGGGGTCATTTCTCCCCAGTGGGGACTGCTGACTTGCTAGCATTTGTCAACAGGAAAATGACAAGCAAGGAGGTTCCCATAAAAGGAACATTATGTGTTTGGAAAGGGGAAAAAAACTTTGTGGTGCTGTTGTTGTTATTATTATCTAAGACTGGTACTACTGAAATTCCAGGAAGTAGCACTTTCATTCCTTCCCCCACCCCTTTTCTTTCCTTCTTTTCTGCTTTCCTTCTTTCTTTCTATGTTAACAGGGTAGAGACAGAAAGGTTTGTCGTGTACTTTGGGTAAGTGCAGTGAACTATGGTTTGTTTTCAGTGAATTGATGCTTTGTTTTATGAGTGATTAGTTTGGACAGAATCTGTCAATAATTTCTTTTCCTCTCAGGAATCATGTCTTCTGCATCTCTTCAGACAATGCTTGTTTGCCCTTTGTTTTTTAATTTGATGGCATGGGTTTCTGGCTTGAAGGCTTATTTAGGATTTGTGAATGATGCAAGTTATTAATGCATGACTCAGTGTTTGATATTTCTGTGCTTGATCGCAGCAATGGATCAGTTGTCTTAAAGTGCCAGAAATACAATCTGTCCCACCTAAATGCCTGAGCTGACTAGAACTGTAGGGAAGCTTTCTGTGGTCAAAGATGAACAGTTATCTTTTTTTTTTTTGAGTGACATACCTTTAGTTTATGTTAACACGTTATTGTGTCTGCTGGTGTATTTTTTTTAGTATGCAATAAATATGACATATTACCCTTTTAAACAGATATTTCCTGTTTGCTTATTGAAATTTTCTTCCAGAAAACATGGAAGATGCACAGGAATCTGAGTTAATAAACCATCATTTAATAAGCTATATCAAAACCATCAGTCTGAAGGTGCATTCTTTATGCATCTTTCAGTAGTAGTTTTTCTTGCATTTTTAATGGAACTAACTTAAAACAATGTAATTGGAAATTAACATCTGAGGAAATGAATGCAAAAAATAGAATCTCTCTTTGTTTAAGTGATTTTGGATCATCCCTTATGTTTTGATCCAAATACAAATACTGAATGTGACTCTAAATTTTTGGTGCACAGTTGTAATTCTTTTCCTTTGTGTTGTGTGCATGTATGACTAAAAAACCCCAGAATTATCAACTATTAAAAATAATCAGAAAACAGTTACTTCAGAAAAAAAGGTTGGGGTTTTTTTGCAAACAAATGGAACACACTGATGTGTCTTTCTGAATTTATTACAATCTTTGTAGGTAATTGTTTTCATAATTTATTCGTAACATTCATCAGGATTCTGATGTCCTTCACATAGATGTGTATTTACTTACTAAAAAGAACCATCACTCAAAAACACCCTTCTTTCCTTTCCCAAGGGTCAGTGTGGAAAATCAAATACTGAAATATGGGTTCACTACTCGTGAGATTACTATTTTGGAAAATGATGATCCTGGAGGAGTATTTGAATTTTCTCCCTCTTCCAGAGGTCCCTACAGTATCAAGGTAGCTATCTGAATAACTTTTCTTAATCTTCATGGAAAAGAAAGTCTTAGCAGAGTTCAAGTAAAATGCTGGGTTTTCTTTTTTTACAGGAAGGGGATTCTGTTGAACTTCAGATTGTCCGCAGCAGAGGGACCCTTGTCAGGCAGTTTCTGCGATACACTGTGGAACCAAGGGACAATAATGAGTTTTATGGAAGCACAGGAATTCTGGAATTTAAACCTGGGGAAAGAGAGATTATAATTACTCTTTTGACAAGGATGGATGGGATTCCAGAGGTAGAAATGAAAATTTTCCACTCTTCAAATTGTGTTCACAGCATAACAGTTTGTCACTTATTAAAATATAGGAAAATAAATAGGAGCAGAACAAATATGCAATGCTTTTCTATGGAATGTATTCCCAGTCTCCAAAGCAGGGATGCCTGGATAACTAGAAGGTATCTTTGGCTTTAATAGGACTCAGTGGATTTTTAATTTTTGTAAATTGAAACTTATTTTTGCATCCATATGAGTTTTTGGCATCCATGACGTGCTGTACTGTAGAATGCCACTGTTCAAATGAGCTCTGTATGGTCAACCACTTTCTTCTTGTTTCTTTCTTGGTAAATACCTGCTAATGGAACTCAGTGCTCCCCAGTCTACACCAATGTTTGCTGTATAGATGCAAAGATGCAATACTTGTTTTAGTGTTCCATGAGGCATCACCTTTGAGTGTTTTTTCAAGAAATATATGAAGTACAAGGTCACATTAGATTAATAATACAAGCTGAAACATTATTTTTAAATTAGCTTAATCTCCGCGGTTTTAAGATCTTTGCTTTCACTGCTACAGATGACATAGACGTACAAAACCATTGTATGTAGAAAGTGTGTGTAATTTTCTTTTGTTGAAATTGTCCTCTCTTTCTGCTGGACAAAGCATTTTATGCTGACTGAGTTTCCTTCTTCCAGCTGGATGAGGTATATGCTGTTGTACTCAGTGGCTACAGTGAAATGTCAGGCAAGCTGGGGAATGCCACAAGGGTCAATATAAACATTTTGAAGAATGATGATCCACATGGTGTCATTCAGTTTCTACCTGATGAATTATCAGCAACAATAAAGGAAAGTAAAGGAGAAATCATCTACGCTGGTAATTCTTTTTATTAGAGTTACTGCTTTCTCTGCTGTCCTCTGCTGCAAGGCTTCTTCTCCCTACTTCACCTTTGTAGGACAATGCCTGTCTCAAGTCTCTGCTCAGGAGTTTCCAGGGGGGTACAATACCAGCATGGTGAGAAGTGGAGATTAGTGCAGAGGAGGATGGGCCTTGAAAGCCATAGAGATCAATCCAGTAAAAATATACCTAGGGGATATACCAGACAGGAGGGACAGAGAAGTGATTTATGTGCAAGGTACAGCCTGATGGTAGTAGTTTTGCCTGGTGAGCATGAGGAGTTGGGTGTTGTGTGAGAGAATGAGCTAAATTTTCATATGTGTGGCTTCAATTTATCTATCTCTATTGTATCAACAGAGTTGATACCAGTTTTAACTGCTGTAGTAGTCTGTCATTGCATGGCCTTTTGTGTAGGGCTCTCACAAATTATTAGCTTTGCAAGAAGTGGATTTACTTACTGTTTCCTTTCACTTATCTTTATTTAAGCTTTGCTGACCTTTTTGGTTTTGACTTGTGTTTTTCTGGAGATGCATGCTGACTGTACATGTTTGCATTTTGTAGCTTCTTACATAGTTGTAAGAAACCAAGGAAACTATGGCAATGTTAGTGTGTCCTGGATTGTTGACCCACCATGTACCAATGACATCTCTCCAGAACAAGGGACTATTTTCTTTGATAATCTGGAGTTTTCAAAAAATATCACCATTTACTCTCTACCAGATGAGGTAATAATTTTTGCAGTGTTTTTGTGTAAATATGTGGAACAAAGAGTAAATGCTATAAACTGCTAATTAGTTTATCTGCAGTTTAAGAAGAAGCTCTGCTTTTTAAGAACATGATAATTTTTTCTGAGAAAAATAAAAATACTTGGGTAAAAGTGAGTTTACTTAAGTAAATAATAAAAGAATTTGAGACACTGTGCATATCTATAAACAAAAAAAGTGAGGATCTGTCCATAATCAAGTTTGGTTAAATTATAATAATAAGTAAACCACTTATTTTGATAGCAAGAATACTCATTTTATATTTTCAATGCTGATATATTTGAAGTAAGTTAAGAAAGAATGAGAATAATTAGTAATAAATAAATAAATAAATATAGCTGTAAAACTAAGTTGTATCAGCATGATGTATCAGCATCAGGAAACTGCAAGATTCATTTTGGATCATCTGTACAATAGTAAAGATGAGGAGATTAATATACAAGGATTTTTGGCTGATGATTTTTATGTAAATATATGAACTCTGATTTGTCATCCCTCTTGACACACTTATGAATCAATAAATAAACAACAATGTGCAGAAACCCTGGTTTGTTAACCTTCTTAGCTGTTAATTTGAATATTTTTGTATGCAAGAAATTGATTTCTCAATACTTTGTCATTCA
>VZRQ01011008.1:474034-521937 GCA_013397975.1 Machaerirhynchus nigripectus
TAGTTCAGAATTTTCTCTCATTCTATGTCATTATTCTTGTTGATGACTCTGGGATTGGTTAGGTGGCTAAGGACAACAATATTCTCTTCTACCTGCAAGTATTTCCCTGCTTTACCACATGTGCCTTCTCTTTCCCTGACATGAAGGATCCTCTTGTGGAGGATTAGGTGAATAGACCACGTGCAAAAAGCTCAGGCTTGAACTTGAATTTATTGCTTGTGTGTTTTCAGAACCTCTGACAGTGAGCGTTACAGAAGGGAGTGTAGCAAACTTTACAGTCCTAAGGAATGGATCTGCTGATGCTGCTGTTGCTGTTCAGTACAGTACTGTTAATGGAGATGCAACAGCTGAAGAGGGAGATTTTGTTCCCAGTGGAAAAAACAGTGTCATTCTGTTTGGTGTCGGAGAAAGAGAGCAGAACTTATCTGTGTATATTAATGATGATGATACCCCTGAAACTGATGAAGCATTTTATATCTTCCTTCTGAATTCAACAGGTAAAAGTAATTATTTAATGTATATTTACTAACTCTCTTTTTCTTTTTTTCTCGATTTTTTACCAGCTTGTTGTTATCATAAAGCAATGCATAAATGCCAGGCATTATATGAATACAGTTTGCTTCAGCATTTCTATACAATTTCTGTACAGTGTGTTTGGAATTTGATCTTGAATTGTTTAATTGGAAACAAAAATTAAATTATACAGCTGGAACTGTCCTGCAAAAATAACTGGAGTTAAAATCTCTTTATAAGTACTCCAAATTAGATGGGTTTTTACTCATCAATAAGAAAATAAAAGCTAAATATAAGAAATAGGTAATTTTTATCAGTTATCTAAGGTAGTTCATGTGTTTCCTGAGGCCAGCTGAAATTCACTCTGATACTGAGCTCTCTTACAGAACATCAGCTTCAAGGAAATCATTGGACAAAGCCATTCTTCTCCCTTCTTAAATTTTCTCTTCAGTGATTTCTTTCTACTTTACTAACTTTGTTCAGGATCTGCTGGTATTTTATTTTACCATTCCATTGAAAACATGTGATGTCTTTCCTCCTGGGACACATTCCTACCAGAATGGGCAAAATACAGAATATTTCTAGATGCACTCCAGAAAGGAAAAAAAAAAAAATTATTATTTTTCTTTATTTGATCTGTTGCATATATTGACATTGGACTGTTGTACCTCTGAGAAAATACAAATACAGGTATATTAAGTTAAAACCATAAACATGTTGTTCATTTTGGAATAAAAACAAGTCTAGTGCTCTTGAAAAGGGTATAAACGAGGATGGGGATGGAAACATAATGTGCCTCTGTGGACATAAAGAAGTGTTGAAATGTCCCTACTGTATTAATATTCACACAGAAATCCCACTAGCTTCCACCTTACTTCACAGGTATCTTGTATTTTTTCCATTCAGATAGGCTGTGATATGGGAATGAATAATCTCTCAGAGATTCTTGTTGCCTTGTATTTAGTTAAAGTGCAGCATTTCTGTTCTAGGTCTAAAGGAGAGCTGGGATCTCTGAATATGTATCTTTTTCTTCTGACTTGATCAGCTGATCAAACATGAAGTACTACCTCTCATACAATCCTTTCTTCTCAGAATTGCATCATCCCTGGTCATGTCACTTTTTAAATGCAAATCTACTTTCTTGCTCTCTGGCTTAGATGCTACTTACATATTTTTAGTCTGATTTGTCTGTTACTGAAGATCTCAAATATTTTTTGAGTAAAATATGGTTTTCACAGATTGTTTTATCATTGCTTCTTTCTTTCTTTGCATGAAAGCTATTGATGTGAGAGGGAAACACATTTGGTTTTAGAGTTACCTCCATTTCTGATTCCAGTTTTGATAAAATTAATCACCCTCTTTTTAGGGGATACTGTTATCTTTAAAGCTGGAGTGGCAACAGTTATTATTGAAGCAAATGATGATCCTAATGGAATTTTCTCCTTAGAACCTCTAGAGAAGCCAGTGGAAGAAGGAAAAAGTAATAATTTTTTGTAAGTAACTTTTAAATGACATTGTTGCCTCTTTTTTGAACACGTGTGCATGTATTGATGTATGTGTTACTTTATGGATAGTACTTGAATCTAATCCCATTATTTACATTGCTAAAATTTATTAAAATAATAGCTCTACCAGATTTTGGATTTAAATATTTGTAAACATATTGAGGACATCAGCTCTTATATTATCAAGTAGACTGTGCATATTAAAATGTGTACAGAATTCCTGTTAACATATAAACAGATCAGATTATACCATAGGGGTTTTTGTTATAAAGAGAAGTAAAAAATCTTTTCAAAATACAGCTAATTACAACTATGTGGTTGTTTATTTCTTTTAGCACCCTACTTTGAAGTCTTACTCTACAAACAACCTATATTACTGTATTCTTTCTGTTAGTTTGTTTTTCTTTTATCTGTAAATTACAGATGGAAGCCTATCCTCAAAGTCCAGATGTGACTTTCTTCAAGGCTGACCCTAGTCTGACCTGTAGCTGCTGGGATGTATTCAGGAAGGGGAAGGGTTAAGAAATTAATTTTCATGGCATCTGACCTTTTTATGTTCCTAAAGACAGAATGTGGTTATAAATCGACAAAAATACTCATTTTCAATAAGAAAATTCCAGACAGGGTATAAAGAGGCATCTGTTCACAATAAATCTGACAGTGTGAACAGTTAGAGAAGAGGCTTTTTTCACAATTGTTTAATTATCTTTTGTATATTTTTATTGATTTGACTGTTTATTTTAAGGCCTTGAAACAGAGGCCTGTGACTGTGAGCTCTATCTTTATGCTTGTGTTGCACATCTGAAAAATAAAAATCCTTGTTAAAAGAGTATATTAAATATATTCTGTGGTTGTTTTTGTTATGCTGCTCTTTGGAGTTTTTTTGGTCCTCTATAAACGTATTTGCAGGATTTTTTTTTTTTAATTGATAGTGTGAAGATTGATGATTTGAACTAAGCACATTTATATACAGGTGCTTTATGGAAGCACATGATACCAAGGTCACCAACATCTGAGGACCTTGCTTAGTCCTTATTGATAAAATGTACTTACTAGGAAACTGTCTCTTCCATTCCCTCAACATGTTTTGACTTTTGCTTAGTACTTAAGAAAAGCGTCAGACTATTTTATAATCTAACTGGTGAGAACACCTATGGAAGCACTGAGCTTTAAAAAGAGTAACTGGAGTTACTGCAACAGTGCTACACAGCTAGAATAGAATGCCCTGCTTAACAACGACAAAAGGAAACCTTTGGAAGCAGGAAAAACATAATTGTTTTTCTGTGCCTAGACTGCCTTACTGAATTAATTTTTCAGAGTTGTATAATAATGCTTTAAACAGCTTTTTTCTTTTTACTATGTGAACATAAGTACTCTTTTTGTATGTAAACATATTTTGTTAATAAGGGAACAATGTTCTTCGTTTTTTATTTATAATGCCTTTTGGAAATTGGTGAAACTATGTTACCAGATATCTATGCAAACAAATAAAATCTTTTTTTAATTTATTACATTTTTAATTTATTACATTTATTACATATGGAATTATCACAGATTTGTGAAGGACCTCGTATATAACCCAAATTAAATACCAATATAAAAAAATTTAAGGAGCCTTGATAGTTAAAGGAAAAACTGCTTATAATTAAATGCATTCTCTCTCTCCTCTAAGAGTAGCCAGCTATCTATCTCCATTTTTGATGTAAATTTGCTGAACTATACATTCATTTTAATTAAAAAATAGAAATGCAAGACAAACTGATGTTCATCTTAACAGTACTATTTTGCATGTACCTTCATTGATTACTTTCTTTCTAAGGTATCTGTGGTATACCTGGGTGTAGAATTATATTGTGAAATAGCAGGCCCTCTAAGAGGATTACATTATCGTTCATGGTTTTTTTGTTATTTGTGGTTATTTAGAACAATGTATATTATTTCCCACAGTAAGGATGGTTAGTCCATGTTTTCCATTGTTGATGGAGAATGCTGATGCATACCTGCCAGGACATTCACTCTTTCTGTATCTCTAAACAGGATTTTGAGACATAGAGGACACTTTGGGAATGTCTCATTAGCCTGGCAGCTGTTTCAGAATGGCTCTACACTGAAGCCAGGAGAAGAGTTCTATGAAACGTATGGAACTGTGTACTTCATGGATGGTGAAGGATCAAAGGCGATAGTGCTCCATGCTCTTTCAGATAAAATTCCTGAATTTAATGAATTTTACATTTTAAAGTTGGTGAACATTTCAGGTATCGTCTTCCATATAACCATTCTCTTCTCATCTGGTAGAAAATAATTATTATATTTAATCAGTCAAAAAGAAAACAATCCTTGAAAGAGTTTTGTCTTGAATCATGTCATCCTATACTTTTCTGGTGAGATTTTAGGTTTTATATTTCATTTATTCTTTAATTTAGGTATATGAACACAGTTTTGGAATCTGGCCTTTAAAAAGGATGCCTTTTATTGATTTCAGAGATGTAGAGCTTTGTGTAGAGCTGACAAAATGAAGGTATTAAAGGTTATGCATATCTACCATAATGGATATTGGCTGGCTTGTTTGCTTTTTTCTAGAAATTTCTGTAAAGTACAAATAGTTACCACTTCGTATCACTTAAATTACAACTGCTACAGGCCTACTACTGAGTAGAGTTCCAAATCTGCTGGACTCCTTCCACCTCAGTACTATTTATGGTCTTCTATGCCAAGATACAACTGAAAATATGTTGACATTTCCGTAAGTGAAATCCATATGCATGTACAGAAGATTTCCTACTTAGTGGTGCATGGAGGCTCTACATTCACACCATGGTCTTCATATCATGAATTCTTACTGTGGAGAAGTAGGTAACTAATGGCAGGACTTAGGAGCAGTTTTAACACACAGCTGGTTACTGATTTTGTAGGGTAATCTCTGCTTATTTAGAGGCAGTGAACAAAATGTTGCCATTTCATATTTGTGTAAATCTTGAAGTAAAATGAGAACTGAATTTGACCTCATGTTTTTCAAATGAAACAAAAGCAACCTATGTCATCACTAATTCAGAAAATCTGGAGCTAATCTTGTTTTAGCTGTAAGACAGTTATATTTTGCAGTTGAAAAATAACATGACTTGTTTTCTGTGAAAACGTTCTCTATAGTGTTTTAAAACCAATACAGTTAAATTATGTTAATCCTAAATTGGAGAATTTAAGAGTTCAGAGACTCTTTAAAGAAGATTTAGGCCTGTTTAAAAAGGTGTTTTGTTTAAACATTTTAAAATACTTAGTAACTTTTTTCAGACCAGTAACTTTACTCTTAACTTCCATTATATAGGTGGGTCTCCTGGTCCTGGTGGGCAGTTGTCTGAAACAAGCCTTGCTGTAACCGTGATGATCCCTTTCAATGATGACCCTTTTGGAGTCTTCATTTTAGATCCAGAGAGTCACGACAGAGAGATAGCAGAAGATGTTCTTTCTGAAGATGATCTTTCCTATATTACAGACTTCATCATCTGGAGACAACAAGGCACTTTTGGGGTTGTCCGTTTAGGTTGGGAAATACTGTCCAGTACGTTTCAAGCTGGATTACCATCAATGGTAGACTTCTTGTTGCTGGGATCATTTCCAAGTTCAGTACAGTCTCAACCCCACATGAGACGCCATCACAGTGGAACAGATGCTTTGTATTTCAGTGGAAAAGAGGATGCATTTGGAATTATTGGTCTGGAATACCCATACAATGGAAATACTGCAGTAAATAATTTTACATTTTCAGCATGGTTAATTCCTAATGTCAATACTGATGGTTATGTAATTGAAAAGGATGATGGCAATGGGACCTTATATTATGGTGTGAAAATCCAAACAAATGATTCTCATGTTTCTGTAGTGCTTCATTATACAGCATTAGGATCCAATGTGACATACATAGCCAAAGCAGCAGTCCTGAAATATCTGGATCAAAGTACTTGGGTTCACATTCTCATTAATCTGGATGAAAGTATAATTGAATTTTACATGGATGGAATTCCAGTTCTAGGAGGAATTAAGAGCCTTAAAGGAGAAGCAATTGCTGATGGTGAGCCAATAGCTTGTATTATTTTTCTTCATATATGAAGTTCTGCAAAATATAAAGAGTTTAGCTCCTTGAAAGATGTATGCAAGATTCTGAAAGTATTATATCTGATTGGTTAGTTAAAAGGAATGCATAGAAAATTCTAGGGATTTTCAAAACCTTATAAATTAAAATAAGAACTGGGAAGTTTTCAAAAAGCATCAGAACTGTAAGAGAGCTTGGATTGCAATAATTTGAAAATAATAATTATATTTCTATATGTATGTTTATCATGTATCTATATAGTTATATATATTTAATAATTTTCATTAGATTTACAGTACTGTGGCTAAGAAAGAATGTTTTTCCTATTGATTTCTGAAACAAAATACAATAATATTTTTGATTGTAGTTGTGTATTATATTACAGCTAAGCCAATATTTTGTAAGCAATAGAATTTTTCAAGGTTTAGATTTACTTAAGCATGTATTTACATGGTACATGAAGATTTTACCCACATGTTTCATGATATTCCAAATAACATTAGCATGTATACTTCAGTTCTTCTAACTCGATATTCCTGGATGTGGCTTTAGTCATGCGTAACCATTATGGACTTTTTCATTCAACTAGCATAGCACTGAGCATCACAATAATTCCTTTATAAAATCAGGTATTGTATGGTGGAAATACATTTACATTTACTCTTTTTTTTTGCAGTTCCTCACTCTTCCGTGTACCTTTTTATTTCATAGTGGTAACCTCCATCCTTTTCCTTTCTTTCTCTCCCCATCAGTTTCACAGGTTTTCTTTAATGGGGTCAGGCAGTGAACAATTGTCAAATTCTTGAATACAATCTCCTCTGTAATCAAAGAAGGAAAATTAAAAAAACATGGAGTGATGTTAAATGCATATGCATCTACATGCATATATGTGCACAAACATAAAGCGAGCATAAAGAGGAGACTTCTTTAATTCTGGAGTGTAGGATTTTATTTCCTGGTAGCTGAGGTCTAAGAAATTTAGCCTCAGTAAAAAGGTAGCTCCTCTGCAACAAAGTAATGCCCCTGCAATTAATAACTGCCATCAGACGTGCAGTACTGTAGCTGAGAATGGATTTTTTTCCCCTCAGTTTCTAAAACAAAGATGTGTGAAATGCAGTAAGGCCTTTGTTTCTAGAAGGGTATCTCTGAGTCACTGCAAATTTTCCATATTAATGGAGATGACGTGCTCCATCTGGAGATACTACAAGTATAAGCTAAGGATTTAATCTCTCTCCATTTAATGTTGGATACTATGGTGAGTACACTAGCCTGGCTTTTCTCATCATCCTCTGCCTTGCGTCTTGGGACCATTAGCAGTTACTGTGGTTGCTTGTTTCTAGAAGTGACACTCAGTGGCACATTTCCTTCCAAGATCAAAAAACAGCTGAAGAGATATGTTTGATATGTTTTAGAGTGATAGGAAAGAGTATGAGCTACCAGCTTAGTGTATTTGTGACAAAGGGAACTGTCATCCTCTTACTTGCTGAGTAGGATAACTTTTTGGAGAGAAAGAAGTATTAGAGTAGTTGTAAAAAGTGCTTGGAATTTGGTGTACATTTCTGAAGTCCCTCTTCCAGTGCATTAGGGTACAAGCATGTCCAGTGTAGCTAATAACTCTGATCATCAGAATGGATTCACTGTCCTAGCAGAGGGATACAAAATGGGCAAAGGGTTTGGCAAAACAAAAGTGAAACGTGCTGCAGCTGGGCTCTGCACATTTTTAATGGAAAGAGAGAAGTTTCCAAGATGCATTAAGATAAGGGATGATGACAAAGTGCAGATAGAATTAGTAGGATGAAAACCGTGAACGGTCTAGGAAGGAATTATTTGACCTGTGATGATCTGCCTATCTACCTCTAACACTGAGAGGAGGCTTGAGGAATCTCCTGATCTGCATTTCAAGATCAATATGGTTACTAATCCAGGGAGAGTAAACAATTTACCATAGATTTTTTAATAATTATGCATATTGGCTATTTTGAAAAAAAACCCAAACAATAACATGAGAAAAATTCTAATTTACTTCTCAGGTCCAGGAATAGTAAGAATTGGAGCAGGAATCAATGGCAACAGCAGGTACACGGGTCTAATGCAGGATGTAAGGCTTTATGAGAGAAAATTGACACAAGCAGAGATCTACGAACTCCATGCAGCTCCTGCAAAGAGTGACGTACACCCTGTCTCTGGGTATTTGGAGTATCGGCAAGGAGAAACCAATAAATCATTCATTGTGTCTGCAAAGGATGACAAAGAGGAAGAAGGAGAGGAGTTATTCATCCTAAAGCTCATTTCTGTGTGTGGGGGAGCTCGAATTTCACAAGAAAACACAACAGCAAGATTAAGAATACAGAAAAGTGATAATGCTAATGGTTTATTTGGCTTCACTGGAGCATGTATTCCTGAGGTAAGATGTTCATCAGGAAAACTACAGGAGAAATTTTAGACACAACCAAATTAGTGGCAAGGCTAACTAACCTTTGAAGGGCCTTGATTCCACATCGTTAGTTTTTGTAGTTAAGCAAAGTTTTCTAGAATTTGGAATTGTGTAACTTCTGTTAATACAGCCTCAGTTACACTTACATTTGCAATATCACTTTTTTTAAAATATCCCCAAATTATTTTTATTAGGAAAATTTATTTCATTACATAAACTGAAGACTAAAGCCTAAATTTTCCTAGAACAAATTTTTTCCTGTACTTCTGTAACTTCTGAGACTGTAACCTGATGTCATCTTGGAGAGCGTTCATTTTCTTTTTAGTACCTGGTACAGTGCTGTATTTTGGATTCAGGATGAGAATAATGTTGATAACTCAAGGACGGTTTGACTGTTGCTAAGTAGGGCTTCCCCTGACTCAAAGACTTTTCTGTGTCTCCGGCTCTGCTAGTGAGGAGCTGCTCAAAAAGCTGGGAATGAGCATGTCCAGGACAGGTGACCTGAACTGGCCAAAGGAGCATTCCATACCATACAATGCCATGTCTAGTATATAAACTGGGGGAGTTACCTGGAAGGGAGTCAGTCACTGTTTGAAAATGGGCTGGGTATTGGTCAGCAAGTGGTGAGCAATTGTGCTGTGCTGCACTTGTTTCTCCTGGGTTCTATTAGTCTCTCCCTCCCTTATAATTAAATCATCATCATTGTCATCATCATATTTGATATGAATTCACTTGATACTGGCTGGAAGTTGCTGTTTTTAAACATTAAATTTTCTGTGGTGGTGGCTGCCATATATGCAGTGTGTAAACTTGAATCTTCTTTTGAGAGGATTGAAATAAACTTAATTAATTTTTAGGTTTTTAATCATTATGAGGGAGAAAGACATGATACCTGTTTCTATTATTACTAGATTATTTTGGAAAACAAATTGTGTACTGCTTTCCAATTTGGGAACTCTTTTGACCTCTTAAGTACATCCTTCTTAACCAAAATCCTTGTTTGAAGTGTGATGTGTTTGAAGGCGACCATCTTGCCTGAGTGATACTAGTTTTCAGTTCAGTTCAGTTTGCTTTCCACGTGCCTACCATCTGGTATCATAATAGATTCCAATTTCAAATGCCACTGATAATTCTGTGATGCCACAGATCAGCAACCAACCATGATGCAAAATTAAAAATTTATATGGTGTGTTAATTGTTTCGCCTTTATCTTATAGTATCGTTTTATCAGTAGTTTAATTTCCTTGTGTCCTTATCTGTCTGTTAGGCAGCTGAAGGCACACTCAGTATCTGCACTGTATTATACAGCAGCTCTGAAATTTGTCTAATGCTTAAGATAGCTTTACCCTTCCTGAAAATTTTCAAATAGAATTATTTTCTATTTTAGTTTGATGATCATAATTTTTAATATACTTGGCCAGTATCAATACCATACATGTTCCAAATATGTGAAATTGTTGCTACTGAAGGCTTGTTCTTTGTGAAGACAGAATTGCAAGAAGTACTGTAGCACAAAAAGTTTTTCAGTTTTCCCTGAACGATGATAGTATAGTTTAATTTAAATGTATCTATTTTGTTTTCCATAGTGTTTTTAGCCAGAGAAAGNATATAAAACAGTAGAATCATCTGCTTTCAACATACACATTTCAAACATTGATTCTGGTTTTGTGTTCAAAAGAAACAACAGGGTACAGTTACTGGCTGACCTCAGGGAGAAGCTATTGCAATTTCCATTATGATTATTCCACCATCAAGTTCAGTTTCAGCTTCCTATTAGTCTAAAAGTGCTGAAAGGAACATGACAGTAATAAAAAATTGCTGAACATTTGACTAGCATTAGAGAATCCAATGTTTTACATTTATTCCTTTGATTTACTTTGATTCTAACAAATATGTCAATTCTTGCTTTCTTCCAGACTGCTGATGAGGGTTCCACAATATCCTGTGTCGTGGAGCGTACAAGGGGAGCCCTAGACTATGTGTATATAAATTACATTATCTCACAGGTTGATTCCAGTGGCATTAATTACTCTGTTAACGATTTTTCTAACAGCAGTGGCACTATCACATTCCTTCCTTGGCAGAGATCTGAGGTAAACCCTACCTTCCTATTAACTATTCATCCTGTCCTTTGCAAACCTGCTGGAAAACACCTTCTGAGGATGCTTGACTGGTTTTCATACTAAAGACTCTTTCCTTCACACCCCTTTTATTATATTTTGCAGGGTTTTTTTCATCTTTGACATCTAACAAGTGATAGGATAGATGTCCGTGTATCTGTGTGCATCTCACCTCAGGCATTACTGTGCATGCATTAATGCTTAAATGCACAGAATGCATAAGATATGTCTACATATATGTATATATTAAATCTATGTATATCTATACTTACACTTCAAGTATAGGTAGTCCTGAGCTTGAATAGCGGATCCAGTGACTTCTGAAATTGGAATATGATCAGGTTTTGATCTGAGTTTTGGAGGTCAGTTTTATCTTCATGACAATTAAATAGACAGTAGTTAACTTCATTGCTGTTATCAAATGTCTTGCAACTGTTTGCCACATTCTGTCCCTTTTGATTAATCTGTTTCTGTGAATTCAACCCCAACCCACAGCACAGGAGTTTCACATTTATTTGAAGAAGAGATGTGGGACCACAGTACTGTAGGAAATTCATATGTGTTTTCTATGAGTGTTTGTTGAATAGAAAGGGTGGATTGATAGTAGAAAATACTGTCTTTAATTTCACTTCTATCATTCTGCTGAAGTCAGTAGGGACTGAGTGAAACCTATTGACGTAATTTGAAAAGATCCCAGTGACCCCACTAGGACTGTGGATCTGGTCCCAGTTAAACAATGTAATTGATTACAGCTTGGCAAAAATGTGTGATTTTTGTAAAATAGTATGTCCTGACAGTTTATTCAGCTTTAATTCTCTATTGAAATATATTACTGCATTACATATAGTTATTTAAAGTGAAATTTGTCAAGCTTTTCCAGTCCGGCAGCATGGGTGAGGCCTGACTTATTTTACACAATGGCAGAGAAGACCTGGTGTACCCTCTTGCTCCACTGCTATGTGGTTTAATATACAGTCTGCATACAGAGGACCTAATGGTCATGGCCGTAAGAAACAGACTGGGAGCAGTTACTCATCAGGTGAAAAATCTTAAGAGAATTTCCACTGATGTTTGTAAACTACTAGTTCCCATGGCTCTAAATATGATCCGCTACGTAAACGTTTTCTACTATATGTTTGTGAAATATCATCACAATGTATAGAAAGCTGGAATTGTCTGAGATTAATATATTAGCCTATGCAGAGCAGATTATGTTACATGATAGTATGATCTGTAATCTCAAGTGTCAGGTGGTGTAAAAAGCTCACTTCACTTGCTCTCCAAATTAGATTCATCACTGTAATGTCTCTGGCAGCTTGGCAAAGATGTTTTTGGAATGGTTATTCTAAACTTATTATCACAGAAGGTAGGTTAAATTACATGGAGAGCAAAAATGTTCTCTACACTACTTTCTGAACTCACAGCAGATACAGCTGATTGACTGAAAAATTAATTATTTAAAGGGTCATAAAACTCTTAAGGGGATGTGTGTTTCATAGTTTGATTTCTCCATGATTTGGTCCTTCTCTAGGTCTTAAATTTGCATGTTATTGATGATGACATTCCGGAGCTAAATGAATATTTCCGTGTGACATTAGTCTCTGCAGTGTCTGGAGATGGAAAACTAGGTTCAACTCCTACCAGTGGAGCAAGTATAGATCCAGAAAAGGAAACTACTGATATCAGCATTAAAGCCAGTGACCACCCATATGGTAACAATGTTGAAGATGATACAGTCTTATAGCAGATTTATGTATACTTCTAGCTCAAGAGGTAAAAATTTGCCTAGCTTAGATAGATGAGGAAGGAATGCCAATTATTACACTTTATCTAATTTGAGATTAATTCATAATTTTTACACAAGAATGAAAGTCAAATTACTTACTCTTGAGAATACTACAAAAGAGGCTTTAAAACTGCCTGGACAAAACGTGATCATCCCCTTTTGCAGGCAAACAAAATTGCATGTTGTTTATTTTATGCCAGTTTTTGTGAAATGAGAATTCCTAATGGAGGGGGGCATTTAATCATGCTCATTATACCAATAAGTACCCAATATTGTGACGTATTTGGGTTCTTCTGGGAAGAGTTGAGTTCATTCTTGCAATATGTTTTTTTTAAGACTGGCATGAATATCAGGGAGAGAGGGAATGTTACACAGCACATTCCTGGAAATAGCATGATTGAGTCCTAAAGGGACATTAATCTTTTTCTGAAAATTCATATACATGAAATGTAGATATTTTAATATTTTTGTTTCAATTTTTATTATAATTTGAATTTGGTATGAGAAACCACGTAAATAGTAATTTTTTGTCTTTCAGGTCTACTGCAGTTCTCAGTGGGGCCACCTCCTCAGCCTAGTGATGAAATGATTCTGCCAGCCTCTTCTGTGCCCCATATAACTGTGAAAGAAGAAGTTGGACACATCAGATTATTGGTAGTTCGTGCACAAGGGCTTCTTGGAACAGTTCTTATGGAATACAGGACGGTGCCACTTACAGCTTTCAGTCCTAAAGATTATCAGGTATGGCCATTGCCAAGGTGTGTAATTATTTTAGCATTTAATTAGAGCTATTTGTCCTGGAAATAGACATAGTTTGAATATTTTAGCTCAGTTGTGATTCTTTTCATTGAAACAGTTTGGTTTATATGGTGTTGTGATAGATAAATGAATAGTACTCACTATAAAAATATAAATTACTACGTGCCTTTTGCCTCCTTTCTGTGCAGCATGTTCGTTTCCTAGGAAAAGCCTCTGATTGTGATTTTGATATACTTAAGAAAATTGTCAGTGCAGCAAGAGTGGAAGTATATCAGACTTTATATGAGCATACAGGTGCATGTGCGGGTGAAGATTATATTTGTATGCATTAGGATTTGTACATATTCAACAACATAGCTTATATGTATCTGTGTTTGCTTGTTTAACTGCTGTTTGTGCAGAAAAGTGTAGATAAATGAGGTTGCTCAAAATTCAGTGAATTTAGATTGCTGTTTGTTATAACAAAGACTCAGCAGATTTTTTTAAAGCTAAAATGAAGAAAAGTAGATGTTTTGACAAAGACAAAAAGAATTGAGGTTGTATTTCTTTTTTCATTTTGATGGAAACACTAAAGTTGAACAAAAATGTGAAGACCTGTCATATTTCAGGCTGTTTGGGGCTCAATGGAATTTCAGCCTGGAGAAAGATACAAGTACATTACTGTTAACATCACTGACAATTCCATTCCTGAACTAGAAAAAACTTTTAAAGTGGAGCTGTTGAACCCAGAGGGAGGAGGTAAGGCACATACATCAATCCACTTGGTTGTATTTTCGTGACCTTTACTCATCCCTTAAAATCTAACCTTGTGAACTATTTCCATGTTATTTCTAAAGACACACCCTCCAGACAGCAGCAATTCTTTTTAGGAAAGAACTGTCCTTCGGATGTTTTTTTAATCACTGCTGTAAACCACCAGATCTCAAAAAAAGTATATTACTACCATGCATTAGGTCATTCAAAGGCAATTCCTGCTTTTTAAATTACATAATTCCATAGTTGGTAGAGAGAATGAAAGTAACGTAAATTTTTTTTCTTTTTTTTAATCTTTAACGTTGCCAATATTTAAGGTTTAACAACCAAAGGTGTGCTTTTTATCTACCACTTGAGTGAAATTGGAGACATTGCAATAAACTGGCTCATAACTGATTCAACTGGATTATAGCATTAGAAAATTGTGGGTTTTGAGATGCCTGGAGAGTTTAGCTGAGTTGGAGACCTAGCTAGAAGCTAGTGTAAATCCTTCTGTAAGATGTTCGTCCATCAACTGTTGGCAAGTATCAGCACTCCTGCTACATAAAATCACTTTTGCCTTACAGAATTTATATCCATTGCAAAATATTTTTAAGGGAGATTACAAAGCTGGTTGGAGAAAAAGAAGTAATCCAAAATATTGAGAACCATAAAGTGCCTTTTTAACTGATAATATTTTTCTAAGCAATTCAGAATTGTAAGTGTGATGCCTTCTGGAAAGTTAGATCATACTAACTTGAATGTCTGTGCTGCAGTGTGGCACTAAGGTGCTATGCTAGGATTCTTTTCGATAAGAATTTCAGAGCTTTCATGCTTGTGGAATTTTAGTCAAGTAGTTGTTTTAGTTAAATGAAGTTTTCTGTTTGATTTTTTTTTGGTTAGGAAACTTACAGCTAACTTTATTAATATACTAGAGGCAGATACCGTATGAACATAATCTTTTTGAGCTTTCCGACACCATTGCAAGCACAAAAGTTAGGGTAAAGGCTCTATCAGTTAAGCTGCCAATTTTTTCAATTTTCTTACACAAGTTTTTGATTTGTGAGGAAATACTAGAATAAGAGAGTTTGACAGGGTCTAGCTGATGCTTTCCTCTCCCCCCTACTCCATTTCTAATTTCTCCATTAGGACTGAGAAAGAGGGAACACAGAAGGAAAGGGAAAAAAAAAGGATATAAGAAAGTTGTATGTGTTTTCCTTCCTTGACTTCCTTTTGCTGTTTCCAATGCAATAAATTAAACAGGAGGTGGCCAATTCAATATTTTTTCTGGCTTTTATTAGAGATTCTGTATAGTTTTTGAAAATTGACACTTTCCTAGAACACTTCTCTCTCTTGTGCTGTCTAGAAGTGTTTAAATTACTTTCTGCTTTCCCTTTATTTATAAATGTATATATGTGTATATATCTGTATGTCTGTCATCTTAAAGTTGCTGAGCTCTTTAGAAATGATGGAAGTGGTAGTGGTGATGGAAACATGGATTTCTTCCTTTCAACTGTCCCTCAACATGGTAAGCTTTTTTGATTAATCCTATATTTTATTTATAATAGTAATAGCTGTAATAATTACTATGCCTGATACAACTTGTTATAATGTTTCTTTACATGCAGTTATTAGCTTATTAATTTTGATTTAACATAGAGTTTTGTCAAAACCATTCTTTTCCATTTTAATTTAGGTATAATTTCACTAGCAGTCAGTATTTAGTGTAAGGCAGAGAACAACAGGTTCTTATATCATCAAAACTATATTGTTGTAAAACACAATATAGCAATTGCAGAATTAAAGTTTACAAAATTATCTTTGTCAGAACATTGTCAAATTTTCCTGGGAGAAAAAAGCAAAGGGACTTTTTAAATTGAGGGTAATTTTAAAACTACCTGATTGTATGCTTTGGTACATTCTATGTAAAATTCTGATCCCTTCATGGCAAAAATACTCTTAAAGGAAAGTAAGTTGGGTTAGATTTTTAATGAACTAGTTTGATTGTTTTTCATTTTTCCTCTTTCATTTCTTCAAATTTCTATTTATGACATGACATGCAGAAAACAATGATAATTTAATATTAAAAAAAAATCAAGTGAAGAAATAATATAGAATATGTGGGAAAACCCTATGCATATAGGACTTCAAATTAAAACCTACAGATGTAAAAATGTTATATGAACATCCATTATGCCAGTAGAGTAATTTTTTTGTTTGTTTTTGTTTTCTTTGACATTCTGTTTCCCTTTTACTTGTTTCTAGAAATGTTTTTTTTAAGTGCCAGGTTTTCTTTCCTCTGAGCAGCAAGTTATGTCACCCAAGACAGTCTCTTTAGAAGTAGGATTTACCTGACTTGATGGTGGTTTTTTTGAGGTTTTTTTTTTGGTTTTTTATTCTTTCATTCCAGCTTGTTAGGATGAGACCTGCATTCATCTCTTCTTTCTGCTTACACTGTGGTTTGTCGTATAACTCCTCACTGACCTAATGCTGCTCTATTTTAATTCATTAAACCTGTAATTTTATTTTGGTTCCTCCATTAAAATAATATTTGTTTTGTTGCATGGTTACATAGAAGGACTGACAGGACTGCCTTACTGAAAGTCAGTTCCCTATTCCGTACAGAGAGTTAACATGCATTTAAAAAAAGAAAAAACAAAGACAAACTGCACAGATGCTTCAGTTATACTCTCTTTTGTATTTTTCTAACATATTTCTTTAGCTGTTTCTTTCACGTAAGAAAACATGCTAGATGAAAATAACCCTTTTTGGAACTTGCATTTAACAGCTAGCTTGGGAATTGCATCCCACATCCTTGTGACTATTGAGGCTTCTGATGATGCTCACGGTGTGTTTGAGTTCAGTGCTGAGTCCCTCTTGGTGAATGGAACTGAGCCCGAAGATGGAGACAGCAATGTTGTGCTGCAGGTTAGAAAGCTTTGAGTCTCATATTGCTGCACTGTACTCTTCTATCTGTTTTTACTGGTGTTCTGTGATGCTTTTGTCATTAGTCTATGGATTTTATAACAACTTTGTCATGAACATTTGTTTTTCCAGTCATGCACTGTTTGCTAACGTATATCATTCAGCTTGAAACTAAAATAATAATAATAGCATCCAAAAACTGAAGATCAGCTTGTTTAGAATCAAGGGACTACTGTCTTAAAATAAGTGTTGATAATACAATTTCAACAGAGCTAAGATAATAAAAATTACATGTTTTTAAAACACAGGCATATTTTTTACTCATCATGTTTTTGTCTACTTAATTGCATTTCACACTTCTATGTTTTTCTTTCTCATAGAACAAAAATATGCACATCTTTATATGTTTTGCTTAGGTTGTGAGAACTCACGGGGCCTTATCTCAGGTGACATTGCATTGGATCATAATCTGCGATTTTACCAACGACCTGATCTCTACAGATGGGAATGTAACATTTGATGTTGGCCAAGTGAGAGCAAATATTACAATACAGGTTTCTCCTGATGATGTTCCTGAATTGGATAAGATGTTTTCAGTTTTGATCATCAATGTCTCCCGTGGTCGTCTTGGATATCATACTAATGCAACATTAACTATTTTAGCAAATGATGATCCATATGGAGTCTTCATATTTTCTGAGCAAAACAGACCAATAAAAGTTGAGGAAGAAACAAAAAATGTCTCTCTGACAGTTATAAGATGTGGTGGTCTCCTTGGTACAGTAATGGTGAAATACAGAACTATTGGTGATGAGGAAAAGTCTCCCTTTCTTCCACCTGATGTTATCAGAGCAATAGAGGGAAAAGACTATATACCCATTACAGGTTTTGTGATCTTCGCAACCAATGAAAGTGAGGCCACAATATCCTTGCCTATTTTGGATGATGATGATCCTGAGAGGTCAGAATCTGTTTTTGTGGAGCTAAGCAGTATTGCTTTGATCAAGAAAGTTCAGGATCGGCCAAGTAAGTGTCTTACATAAAACCTATAATTTAACTATAAAGGTCAATATTTATCTATAACAGGAGAAAATGCAGCAAGATAAATGAAGAACCCTTTACCTCTGCTAAACTCTGCATAGTTAAGATATTTCTGACTTACCTGATTGTGCCTGTTGGCATTTATTTCCTTTGGCACAGTATTTTATTGGAAATGCGTGATTATTTCTTTATACCTTTTGCACTGTCTTATCCAAGGTCTTTCAGGCCAAATATATTACAGTATTTGTTTGTTCACTAATACCTGTTCATTTAGCATTGTTTCTGAAAGTTCAGTAGTAGGAAAAAACTGAGCTAGTTTCTCATATTAAAATACCAAAAAGTCTTATTAAAAAAAGTGATGTAGAATTAGTGACATGCTGCTTTTTTCATGTTGACAATTTTTACTTCATTTCTCATTCAGATAAATTCAGGTCATTACAGCCTGCTTTGTGCTTCAAAGATTCTTGGCATGTTTAATTGCTGCCCTTGCCCCCAGGTTAAAGGGCAGCTTCAAATATAATTCCACTTGTAGTTGAAATCTTACTTCTATTTCATCATATCAAGAGTAAAACTGAAATTATTCTGAACTGTATTGATCTTACTATTAGCCTTATGGATAAATAAATATATAAATAAATAAATTCACAGTACCTCATTTTTTCAAAAAAAATATGCCTTGTATGCTCCACAGCATGGTAGAATAATGTTACTAAAAATTCAGATTTTCTGCCAGAAGGTAATTCAAACATGTCTTTTGATGTGGTTTGTAGTTATGCTTCGTCCAATTGTAAAAAAGATAATTTTCATGAAAACTAGAGACAGCTAAACTCACATGTATGCCTGTGAGCTCTATAACCATGAATAGTAAGCATTTCAGGCATCCCTCACTAAGTTTTCTTTATATTTCAGTTACAAATTCTCCTCGACTTGGCCTAGTGGGTGAGACAATAGCTCATGTGATTATCAATGCCAATGACGATGCTTTTGGAACACTTCAGCTTTCAGCTTCAGCTGTGCGTGTTGCTGAAAATTATGTTGGACCAATCATTAACGTGACCAGAACTGGGGGAATATTTTCAGATGTTTCTGTGAAATTTAAAGCTATGCCAATAACTGCAACAGCTGGTAAGAAACCAGAGTAGCAGAAGTATTTGGTCTGTGTTAAAGCTGAAACAAAAAAATGTGCATTGAATGCTCTAAGTATGAAATATAAAGTAGTAAGGCATTGACTGTGCTTAGCAAATATGAATCCAAGACCTAGGGGAAAGTTTATGCAACATCACCGGAGAATCTAAAAGTGAAATGAGGGAAGGAATTGGGGTGTTTGTTTACTTAATAGCACACCACCACTTAACCGCCCCTTCCCACCCTCCATCCCCCCAAATACTATAGTTGTGTATGTAATAGTGATTTAGTCCCAAGTACATATTTAAACCCATCATGTATTGCTTAGTTGAGCTTATTGGAGAGGAAGTGAGAGCTGGGGACTCAGCTATAAAACAAATAGGGAAAAGCCAATTAAAACCCAAGGAGACTTGTACTTCTGAAAATGGAATGTAAACTTTTTCAATTGGTCCTTGCTGTAGAGAAGGTACATAAAGAAAGGAGGAAAATTATGAAGCCTGCAGGCTCAAAACCACTTAGACAGTTATAAATTGAGCGCACTGTATTTCAGCTATGTCCAAATTGTATGGGTGGGTGGGACATGCTATGAGAACTTTTAATTTCATTTTTATGTAACAGATTGTTATAAATTAAATGTGTAGCTAGATTTATATCAGAGTATGCTTTCAATTAGTTTCTGAAGCAGAGCTGTGATCTAATGTATCACAGATGTTCCTCTAGACAGTTGAGACAAGTTTGCATAATATGAGGTTGACACACAAAATGTGCCCTTTGCTGAAATCTGCATTGACAAGGTGCTTGTGTTCACTTTTATCTATTGGAAAGATGGACAGCAATCATAAATCAAAGACAGAAACATCTTGGTAATGCGACCTTGTAAACAGCAGACAATAATGGACCTTTTGTAATTACCTCTTGGTCTAACAGTACAAATTCTGTTTTGGTCAAATCGAGTTTTGTTTTGATCCATCCAGACATCTACAAGGCAATGGGAAATTAAAAAAAAAAAAAAAAAAAAGACTCTTGTTGTGTGTGGGTCTAAAGATAAAAGAAAAGACCCCATAAAACACAGGGTTTGCTTATACACGCATGTATAAGCAAAGAGAAGATGGGTGTTACTGATAATGTTCACCACACTGAACCATAAATCATTGATGTTATCTGGGTTTTATTGTTTTGGGTTTTTTCATCTACAAATCTAGGTGAGGACTACAGTGTAGCTTCATCAGATGTTGTCTTACTAGAAGGGGAAACAAGTAAAGCTGTGCCAATTTATATAATTAATGATATCAATCCTGAAGTTGAAGAGTCATTTTATGTTCAGCTGCTGAACCAAACAACAGGAGGAGCCTTGCTTGGATCTTTGACGAGGGCAGTCATAACAATTGAGGCTTCTGATGACCCATTTGGATCCTTTGGTAAAGGAGTACATATTTTCTTTCTTCTGCTAACATTTTTTCTGGGGATTTGTGGGGGAGCTGCTACTTGGCAACTGAATTAAAAACATTCAGAAGCAGAAGTGTGGGTGTAGAGAGTAAAGGAAAAGATAAGATAAACTGAATTAAAACATGTAATAAAGGAGTAATGGGGCTTTAATATAACAAAAGGATTGAGCATCTTGGAGGCTCTGATTGGTGGCACCAAGCAGTAGAACAAGAGGCAACAGGCAGAAATTGATGCCCAGGAAGTTCACCTGAACATAAGGAAGACCTTCTTTACTGTGCAGGTGATGGTGCACTGGAACAGGTTGCCCAGAGAGGTTGTGGAGTCCCCTTCAGTGGAAACATCCAAGAACTGTCTGGATGCACTCCTGTGCCATGTGCTCTGGGATGACCCTATTTGAGCAGGGAGCTTGAACCCAGTGATCTGCAGTGGTCCCTTCCAACCTGATCCATTCTGTGATTCTGTGATTTCTACTTAACATGTTCCATGTTAAATAGTTTTGATTTATTTCTTCAATAAGTGATATGAAATCTGGTAAAAAGTCTGTTTGCTGGGAATAATTATGAAAATATATTCTAAGACCTTAGAAACAGTTCATGGTTAGCCTCAAATAATGGGGAATAGACTTTTTGGATGAGGGCTTAATTTTCATGCTAATTTTCTCTGCAGATGAAAATCTGAGTATTGAAAGTTTGCTTTTAGGTTTAAACCTGATTAAAAGGGATTTACCTGTGCAAGTAAATGCAATCAAGTAAAATAAAACTCTGTACTTCAGGAACTGATATGCTTACTTTCAATTTTATCATTAATACACTACGTCTCCCTGTGGTGTATGTCAGTTTTTCAGAATACCAAATTTACTGTGGAGGAGCCTGAATTTGGATCAGAAACCATAAATTTGCCAATAATCCGCAATGCTGGGACTCTGGGTAATGTTACTGTTCAGTGGGCAGCTACCATTAATGGACATCCTGCTGATGATGACTTGCAAGTTGCCATGGGTAATATTACTTTTGCCCCTGGGGAAGCCATTCAGATGTTGCTGTTGGAAATCCTGGCTGATGATGTTCCAGAAATAGATGAAGTAAGTAGAACAAGTAAGAAGTAAGCAGATGCCTGTCTTGAAGAGCATTAGGGTTTTAACTTGTATAAGAAATGGTGCAAATCAAAACAAGAAATGTTATGGCAGGAAGCTGCAAGAAGTTCAGATTTTATTTTGCTTGAGATTATTTTTTAGAAATGGCAAAAATTGTTCAGCTGCATTGCTTGTTTTTCTTTTTTTTTCTTTTTGAGATTGTCCATGTAGAATTAACTCAGGCCTCCAACGGTGGTGCTATCGGGTTAGATGCCATGGCAAATATTGTTATACCTGCCAATGATAATCCTTATGGCACAGTTTTCTTTCATCAATCCTCATATCGAATTCAGGAGCCACTAGAAAGAAATTTACTTGCAAATATATCAGTCAGAAGAAGGTCTGTATAATATTGACTGATTTTGAATTGCTTTCTTTGTTGTTGTTGTGTTTGGTTTGGTTTGGTTTGGTTTTTGTTGGGTTTTTTTTTTTTTTGGCTATAATTTTAAATGTCATGCCCTTGTATAGGTATTTGCATCAATTTCTTGATCTGCCAGCTCTATTTTTTTACATATACATCAATTTTGAACTAGATGTCTGCTTGTTAGAAATGTACATAAGGTACTTGCATGTCATATACATTTGTAGTGTAAACCCAGTGTACACAGTGTACTTGAAGTTTTATTTTGCCTGTTAAATTGTCAAGCCATTTAAAGCTGCAAACCAGCCTTCTCCTGTGATGTGAACTGGAGAACAAAGCATATCAAATGTTGTTTGATGTAAGACAAAGCAAAACGGAGAACAGGTTTTGCACATGAATTATGGTATCTTGAGGACACCTTGGAGGAATGATGACAATGCAGGACAGCACAGCTTTTTCTTCCTTGACAGTCCTAGGAAGACTAAGTTAATTGCTAGAAACAAATGTTTGCAAACATGCACACTTAGCAGACTGCTACCCAAGCTATAAACAGTCAAACTTGCTCTCCAAAAAAACCAGTTACTCAGTTATTCTGGTACTAGCTTCAAAGAAAGTCACTTCAATCAGCTATTTGTAACTTTTCAGCAATTCAGAAGGGGTTATTTAATTTTGTTCATTTTTATTCTTAACCCAGTAACATATGGAATATTAGACATGCTTCACCAGCTAACATAACATTTTTATTTTAATGTCTTTTAGTGGGGGAAGGTTTGGTCAGCTGCAAATATTTTACAGCACTTCTGAGGCTGACATCGTTGCTCTTGCCATTGAGCAAGGTGAGGATATACTGGCCTATTACGAGTCTCCTGTACAAGGAATTCCTGACCAGCCATCCAAGACCAGAGTGAATGTGTCAGCAGCAAGCGACCCACTGTATGCCTGTGCAACTCAGTGCCTAAAAGAACAAGCATGTTCGGCCTTTACATTTTCCAGTGCCTCTGAGATTCCTCTCTGCCTTTGGCTGACAACAGAGATCAGCCCATTAACTAACATGTCGGGATTATGGACCTACAAAAAAAACATGAGCAGTACATCCACTCTGTTTAGCACACAAGCCATTGCTGGAAGTGATTATGAACCTATCACAAGACAGTGGGCCATCATGCAGGAAGGGGAAGAGTTTGCGAATCTCACTGTTACCATACTCCCTGATAGCCTGCCAGAGCTAGATGAAAAATTCACTATATCCCTGTTGAAAGTTGAACTAATGAATATCTCGGCCAGCTTAAAAAATCAACCAACTATCGGACAACCAAATACTTCCACAGTTATCATAAATATGAATGGGGATGCCTTTGGAGTATTTAAGATCTACAGTGTAAGTCCGAATGCAACAAAGAAAGGTCTCTATATTGAAGTAGAAGAACGCCCTCAGGCCAACGTGCAGCTAATGATACATAGGACAGAAGGCAGCCTGGGACAGGTGGCAGTGGAATGGCGTGTTGTTGGTGGAACTGCTACCCCAAACTTGGATTTTCTGGGTGTTGGTGAGATTCTGGTGTTCGCTGAAGGTGAGGCAAGGTTTTGCACTAGCTTCTCTTGTCTAAAACTAAAGAAAACACAAAACAAACACACACACAGAGACTGAAAAAAAATAGGATGAAAGGTATAAATATTGAAGTATTTTTTAAGAAATACTGCAGTGTGCATTATAAAGATAACATTTTTATGAAATAAATAAGGAATAATATTGCTGAAATAGTTGTGATATCAAAGATAATGAAAATGAGAATCAGGCCTAAGTGGTCTTTTGTTAATCTTCAGTCAGTACAGTACCAATTTTTGCATGGTAGATCTTTTTAGATTCTGAGGTTGTATTGATTTTGTAACAGAACAGGATATTTAAAAAATTTCAAAGAAGAAAAGTCTGTGGCAGGCATTACATAAACACTGTGCAACATGACAAATATATTTTATATTTTCAAAGTCTGAGATGATTGAACCGTTGTTTTGAAAAGAATTTACGGGAGTGTAGTAAAGATTCTAGAGTTCATTTAGCTTGCTAAATCATCTGAACTCAAATAAAGTGTTTCCAGGAGTGATTCAGAATCCGTGTAATTATATTAGTGTTTATAAGTTACCAAAACTTATCTTCAAAATACTTTGAAAGGCAGTATAACAAAAAATATGTGTATCTGGTAAACGGATATAATTATGAGTATATTATGAGTAGGTTATGCACATGCATTGACCAATAGGATTGTATTGCAAATTGTAATTGTTATAGAGACTGGTAATTGATTGTGTTTGCTGCTTACATTGTCATTCTTTGATATTCCAGAAGACAGGTAACTAATACAATGACAGCCCACTTTAATGCATTTCCTGATCCTGTAAATATATAGTCAAATTTTTTGTATTTATGTCTGTAAATGATTCATCAGAAAATGTATTCACTTGGTAATTCTTTGTACATGAATTATATTCCCTTTTTCTAATTCAAATTTGAAAGCCAGAGAACTTATAAAGCAAGTAAGAATCCTAGGCTTCCAGAAATTATGCCAACATTGTTAATTTCTACATATTATATTTAATATTTTGTTAATTACATTGCCTAATATAATTTTTTATTAGTAATTGAATAAATTTTCATAATGACATTCAATAACTTCTAGACAGATAAATAACTAAAGATTCTTCATGTCCTTTTTTATATTAGTTAAGTATTTACTACTAGAGTAGATGATTACATCTTTTTAAAAGGTGATTTTCATGTGATCATGTAGGTATGTATATGTCCTTCTATTTGCAGGTGAAACAAAAAAGATGGTCACACTGACCATTTTAGATGATCCAGAGCCAGAGGATGATGAAAGCATCATAATCAGCCTGGTGCATGCTGAAGGAGGGAGCAGGATTCTGCCCAGTTTCGACACTGTCACAGTGCTTATCCTGGCAAGTGACAATGTGGCAGGAATCATTAGCTTCCAGACAGCTGGAAGGTCTGTTATTGGTCATGAAGGTGGGTTCTGTGTGTTGACCACACTCTGTTTAACATGAGCTTCCTGTGCTTTCTGTTGATAATGATTCAGTGATTGTATCACTGTTCAGACAATGCCAGCAAACAGAATAACCACATACTTAGCATGCATTTCTTTGTATTTTGAACTCTTACAAACATAGGATTTAAATGAAATTTATGGAAAAAAAGATGAAAAGATGAACAGACCATTTCCAAAACTATTTTATATTTCACCATCTGTTCTTTTCCTTCCTGTCTCTGATGGTTGTGCCTTGCTTCTATTGGTATTGCATTTCTAAGCTCTTTTTAGCATTTCTCATTCATTTATACCTTATTCCAGAACTGTACATAATGCCCATCATACACACCAATTACTAATCTTAAGCATATATTATCTATCACTGACTTAAAATCAATTTTAAATCATCTAGAAAATATTCCCACAGATAAAAATAGGGAAAAAGTCTTCCCTCTATCTCAAGTTTTACTTTATATTTTTTATGGTAACTTATTTTAGGAGTGTGACAGTCTTGATGTCATCACTCAGTCATGACTTTTGAGAGTGATAATAGTTTGATATCTAGTGTCTACTAGTGTTTTTAGAGAGCATGTTGCATGTTTTACCTAGGGTTTAGTACAGTTATGCATAAGACAGTAACAATACAAATGGTGACTGCTTTTGTTAGCCTTTTCTGGAATCTCAGTGTATTGCAGTCTCAAATTTTAGTGATGTGTAAACTGATGGGTAGAGAAAACTAACAAAACAGAAATTTGCTGTCCAGGGATATGTGCACTGAATTTTCCGTTGGAAATAAACCTCTGTCTCAAAAGAACATGGTCTGGGTTTTTTTCCCATAATGAAAGGACACCATAAGATTTTGGGTTTTATTTAGATACAGCTTGTGTTAATGCTAGTGTGCCCAGTTTCTGTCCTTTATTACTCCACATTAGCAGTTCTGATCTGCCTGACAAACTACATGCAATATGGCAGTCTAAGAACAGCTGTTAATGAGCCCAAGCAATTAATACAAACCATCTCATTCTGCAAGGCTACAAAGACCTTCTATACATTCCACTGGTTAAATATTATTCATAGCATGCTGAAGCTGATAGGTTTTATTTGGAGCTGAAACACTCTGCTGTATATAGTACATATATAGTGCTATAACTGATTTTAATTCCTTTAGCTTGTGAAAAATAGTGCATTACATTATAGCAAGAAAAAGCAGCCAAACCAGTTCACTTGGATAAAAAAGGAAATGAGCTAAAGCCTTCATATGATTTCAGGGGTTTTACTTCACTTTCATTATCAAGTGTTTTATTATGAAAGCAAACATTATCAGACATAAATCCAAATAGTGTTATGTTTTCTATTTCTTATACTATTGAACAGTTTCTGTTAAGCAACTCAGTATTATTTTCAAGGTGTGCATATTATTTATCCCTGTGGGGAGGACAGAGTTGAAAAACTGAAGATTAGTGAGGAAAGAGAAAAATAAGTTTGTTTTAGAATTGTTTTCGCTTAAAGACCAACCCTGCAGATGGGAGATGTTAGAAAATACTGAGTGTGAGAAAACTCTTGTGATTGTGTTTGCCCTTGATTGTTGGCTGTCAACTGAAGAGAAATGGAATTTCCTCACAGAAGATAACAGGATGTTGTTAAAGACTTAAAAACCTTTCCACAGACTTAGACCTCTTTGTAAGGGGGGAAGGGTGTTTAGAAGGTTGGTGAAAGACAGCCTGGTGAAGAATTTGTGCATGGTCCAGGCCTTTTGATATGTAACACAGTGCTCAGGCCTGGGCAGTTTTTGCCCTGCTAATATGGAATAAGCTTAGCAATGTATGTGTCTCTGTTTTAAGAGTTAAAAAAAGGAATAAATCTTTTCTTCGCACTTTAGCTGTGGGTCATGGCTGTCTTGGTGTTACCTGCATATTCAGTTCACAAAAAATCACCATATTGAGGGCAAGGGCGTCTTGGTGTTACCTGCATATTCAGTTCACAAAAAATCACCATATTGAGGGCAAGGGCAGCATTTAAGTACAGGCAGAACATGCAAAAGTTGTATGGCTATGGCTGAATTAGATGAAAACACACTGCAATAGCCTGAAATAAGGAACAAGAGGAGAATGGACGAGGTCGCCTTCTTCTCCTTGATAAAAGCAGAAATATAAAGAAAGATTTTAAATGGTAAAATATTAAAAAAAAGGGAAGAAAAATTAGTGAAATTAACCTAATAATAATTTCAATCTTCAGAACTCAACTTGTATTTGTGTTAGTATTTCTTACTGGATAGGAATAACAAAGATTTTGGTAAAGCTGGCTGAGCTTTAAATAGGGAAGTAACAGACTACTGGAGGGTCTTTAATTGAGGTGAATTGTACTTCAGGTTTCTTCTTGGTGCTAAGATTGCATTGTATAAGGGTTCTGCATCATAAAGTATTTTCCAGTCTTCAGTGAAAATTTGTTGTATTACATAATGTTGCATTGAAATAACCTTTGTCTAGATTGTGTGTTCTGTGATGACACTAACGTAATTATTTTTCTGTCAAATATGTATTTGTTTGCAGTAGATTCTCAAATGGGATAGAACAGATTTCAGGGCAGTGTTGAATGATATGACAAATTGGCCTTAGGGGAACATGTCAGTCTGTCCTCAGATACCCAACTGTAGAAGCAGAATTCTTGTGATGTCAGTAAATTTTGAATTCCTTCGTTCTCTTAGAAGTAGTGTAGGACAACTTAAACAAGGCTTAACTGAAGTTTGGAATGATGAGACTGATAACATACTAATTCTAGGTATTGGAAAATTGTTGAATCTAATTTTTGTATTAATTCTTCGCATTTTTATTCTTCAGTTTATTATATTAAGGTCTTTTGAAATTTGATCATATCTCTCTCATTGGTAGCCAATATATTAGCATCTCTCAAATATCTCCTTACCAAGCAGGGAACACATCCAGAAAGTGATCGTTTTCTGCCAGTTTTAGATATATGATGCTGTCCTGCAATATAATATGCTAGAATAACCAGATAAGCATCCCAATTTGGTGTTCTTTAAGTTACACAGTCAGTGAGAGTAGCTGCTCAATTCCATTTGCCATGGACTAAGAACATAACAACCTAACACCACATCTGCTCTTTCCCTTTCAAAGATGTATCTCAGTGTTTCTCAGTACATAACACAAATTAAAAGATGGAACTATTCCCAGTTTCTCAACAGCAAAAAAAATTCAAGTAAGTTTGTAGCAATACTAAGAAAGTAATTTTCTGTCAGTTGAGAATGGACTTAAGTTTAGGTGATTATTTCGAAGCACCTCAAGACTGTAAATTTCTCTATTTCATGTCCTTGATAACTAATTCCATGCTGTATATGCTGGCAAACTTCCATTCTGTGAACTGGAAAAATGCTGTTGACATACAGATGCAATACACTTACGTATTATAAATAAACATCTGTCCTCTAATGTGAATGTATTGTATAATTTTACTAATGTTACCTGCTGATCTATTTCAGATTAATATAATACGTTAATTTTAAGTGCCCATATTTAAAATATTTAACGGTATATCAAATATTTATTTTGTTTAAATGTTTATGGATATTTAGTACTTCATAATTATATAAATTTTCTTAATTTTTCAAAGCTTTCTAAAGAGTTTACTCTTTAAGTGACCATTTGGTTAAATATTAAAAATGTGGAAAAAGTACTGTAATTATTTCTTATAGATGCATATTGTCATTATTATCTCTGAAATGATAATAAATTATTAAAAATTTATTTTAGATTATGAAACATTAATGTTTTGCTTCTAAATACCGTCCTTTAAAATTATGAATTGTTATTTTTTTTCTGGATGTTTTCTAACACTGATAACATTTGTGAATTCAAAGTCACATAAATGGAACTTGCAGGTAACTACAAGCATTTTTCTGCATGCATTATGTAAATTCACAAGACAGTGCAGATATTAGGAATAGGTATAGTCCTTGCCCGTTAGCTGCTGTAGAAAACTCTGTCTCAAAGCTGTGTAGACAGCATTTATTCTGCTCGTAGTTCATAAACAGATATTTTTCTTCTTTTTGTTCATGTTTTGATAGCTCTTATGCATATGTACCAGGTTCCTTTATATTTTGATAGTTCTTTCCAAGAATGAACGAAATTCAGAAAAACCCAGGAGGAAAGAGTTTAGATTTGTGGTGGTTTTGCTTCAATATTGAAAATGAAGGCTTACATAACTGCTGGAAAACTCGCTATTAAAAATACTAATGTTTTCCAGAAAAAATACTTCAACTGTGATTCATATTTTTGGCTTTTCATTTTAATAGTTGAATTGTAGAAGAGGAAACCCCAAAATATTGCATTTTGTCCTTTGTTCCTAGGAGAACAACTGCAATTCCATATTGTAAGAACGGCCCCAGGACTGGGAAATGTTACTGTTGAGTGGAAGATAGTTGGACATAACGTACAACAAAATTTTGAATACGATTCTGGAATGCTCTTTTTTCCTGAGGCAAGTCCCTAAGCAAATCTAATGGCTACAAGAGAATATTGTAATTTGAAGTGAGCTGAGGAAACAAGTATGATTTTATAGCAGTCTTCTTTCTCTTGATGTGATTAAACTGCAGGGAGTTCATAGTTTTCAGTATTTTAACTTGACATTTCTTAAAAGTACTGCTCAAAATACGTATGATAGAGTGGTATTACTTGTACTCGATACACTAATGACTAATCAGTTTATCAATAAAATTTATAGGGGATATTGAATACGACATTATATGTTCACTTGCTGGATGACCATATTCCGGAAGAAAAAGAAGAATACCGGATCATCCTATACAACGTCAAAACAGAAGGTGATGCAGAACTACAGCCTGCTATATCTGCTATATCTAAAATTGCCATTTAGCAGTGTATTATTTTCATGTGTATTAATCAATTTTGGAATTGTAGGACTAAGAATATTGAAAATGTTGCAAATTATGCAAAATTTGTTCACATTTTACTGAAACAGGCTTGATAATTCTGTGTATATAAGTACACATATGATACAGGTATAATAAATAAATGGATATTTTTATCTTTGTAAATAATCTTGTCTATCAAGCGGTCTTTCTGATCTGTCTCTGAATTAGAGGAGATCACAATATTTTTTATTGAAATTATAAGGAGGGAAGAAGCATGAAACCACATCCCTTCTGAAATACCCTTTGTTAAACAGGAATTAGTATCTAAACACCAAACTAACTTGACATGGGTGGTGTTGCTGATGGGTGCCTTGCCAAGTTGCCTTAATAATTTGTTTGCTCTTGTAATCCTTCGGGATAAGTATAAATTAATACAATTATTCATCAAGGCAACACTTGTAGTAATTTCTTTATGGAATGATTAAGAAGTTGAATATAATTTTAACTTTTGTACTGAATTCCTAGAGAAACTTTCTCTTTCCTTTTACAATAGAAGTAGTTAGAAAAGTTAACATTTAGCACTGTCTCTTTAGATTTTCTTGTTTCTTAATAGTCTTGAACTCTACACTTATTGCGCATGTAATTTTTGTTGTGATTGAATGTTCCTGAGTTTGTTATAGAATGCAATTACATATACATTCCACACCATCTGTAAACTTCAGTGAGCACATCGTGTTTGGTTTGATTTCATTTGCAGTGTTACTGGCTGTCATTTGTACATAATAATAGAAGTAATGTAAGACAAAAATTTTTTTACCTAACACTTTATTAACTGTAGTCCATTGATTCTTTTGCAGGTGTTTCTCCTTCTGGTAGTGCTGTTTTGGATAGTCAAGGATATGAAGCTGTTCTGACAGTAGAAGCTAGTGATGAACCACATGGAGTACTGAATTTTGCTTCTCCATCCAGGGTAGTTTTACTTCCAGAGGAAAACAAAACAGTTCAGCTTTTTATTAACAGAGAATTTGGATCTCTAGGTTTGTATAACATCTCCAAGAGAAATTAAATTTTGTTTTCAAAATCTTTAGACAAATGAAAGTCATGACAGGGAGGCTGGAAATTCTGGAAAATCTTGGATGCAATTTATGTTTTCAGAACTTAGAGGCACCTTACTGCAGGCTTGGAAACTAAGTTTTGGTTAAAACTGAAGCTATCGTATTTAATTCCATAGCAAAGGGTCTGGGAGCTATGACATAGATAGCTGGCTGTCAACGGTTGTACTTTTATGTCTGGTAAATCTGTCTTGAAGTTAGTTAGACTGCCCAGAAGAAATAAAAACCTTGAGTAAAAGGGCTTGTATAGAATTATCATTCCCACAGCATCCCCTCTACAAACTTCCAGAATCTGACAGTTTAGGAATATCCCATGGAAAAAGTTGCCTCTGAATTCAGTTTATGCCTCCCCTAAGAATTCTGTATTTCTTTTTGGTTCAATTTGTCCTTTTAAAATCAAATTAAGTGGTACTAACTTCAGTAATATGTTGTATGCCAAAATATTTTCTTCTGCTTGTTTCCTGAGTATTTTGCCATGCATAGTCATTTTCTATTTATATTTTTACACCGTATTTAGACCTCAGTGGTAATCTCTCTTAGTTTCTTTTATCTATTTTGAGGTGAAGTGATCAGTTGAAACAAACATTCAAAATCTAGACACACTACAGATTTGAAGAGGAATTTTAATGATGTTTCTATGTTTCCCATTTCTTTTTTAATGTCAATCAGTATTTAAATTATCTTTCAAATACTACTTAGGAAACCATTTATTCTAAGTATCCATTGAAAATGTAAAATCTCTCAATTGAACTCCATCATTATTTATTGAAACTAAGATTCTTTTGTACCTTATGTTTTATTTCATACAGACTAGCTTTGAATTTCCTATGTCATTTTATCTCCAGGATCATTCTCTTTAAATTTGCAACTTGACTTACTCTGGCAGATTAGTGAGATGTGACTTTATTATTAAAAAAAAGTCTAGCTTTTCCTTTAGTAAAATATATCAGTGTGTCCCCTAATTTTTATTCTCTATTAACATCTGTGTCAGTCTTTCTGGGAAGGAAACTAGATGTAGCACTGTCCTTAAAACCTTTCGTAGACACCAGTCATTCCTGAAACACACTACTTTCCTTGACACCAAACCTGGTATTAATAATACATTAGATGTCCTAGGAATGTAATGTAATATTTGCACTCCACAGCACCTCAAATATATGAATACATTGGTTCCTAATGCATTCTGAGTCCTGTGATGTTAGACAAATCATTAAAGGCTGGACTGAAAGAAATAAGTCCCATTGGCTCCAGATTAATGTTTTAATCCTTCTGGTTTGCAGTTATGCTTTTCATTTTGTCAGTGAGCATTTGATCTCTTTTCTTTGTCCATTCTAGTGAGCATTACATAAGAATTGAAAAAAGTGGATTTTTTTTGGTCACATTTTAAACAGGTGCTATCAATATTACATATGCCACAGTTCAAGGATTGCTCTCCTTAAGTAATCAGACAGAGGGGACCTTGGCTGAACCAGGAGCTGATTATGTAGCTGTTTCTGACTCAGTGATTTTGGAAGAAGGAGAAACATCAGCTGTCATAAATGTTACTATTCTAGAGGTAAACTCTCTATCCTTTAACTCTATACCTACCTGTATAACAACTGAAAAGGAATGTTGGGGGACCTGAAGCTTGCAAGCTGTATTACTTGAAGCTATCGGTTTTATTGTAATTTAGAAAATTGTTTTTGTCTTTAATGGAAAAAAAAACCCAGAAGGACAAATAATAAGAGAAAACGGTGCTACTTACATTTAAATGAAATTTAACTCTCATTAAGACTTTATTTTCTGATATTCAGACCAGTGTAAATCATTGCTTACTACAGACTCTTACTTTATCACTGGTTGCTATTTGTGCCTTTAAAATTAAGCAGAAATTTATTCACATGTCCAGTTCAGTGTCACCACAGTCTCTTCCATTAAATACGTCTTGCCTCATAATTCATTCAAGATAAAACATTTTTTATAAAATTGTTGAGGAATATTGAAACATAAATTAATTCTAGTGTTGCTGTAAGGTTAGAGACTTTTAGTGTGGCTTTTTTGGCAAATTCTGTGACTGTTTCTTAAAGAAAATGAAAAGAGGATATACTGGATTTGTGTTTTGTAGGATGATGTACCAGAAGTGCAAGAATTCTTCTTGGTTAATTTAACTTCCGTGGAACTTATCATGAACTATTCAACTTCCTCCCTACCTAGGCTGGGTAAAACAACTTACAAACAATTATGTTTAATTTTATTTTTACATCAATTGAATGCACAATGTATTACTCTGGTGTATCATTATTCCACTTGCCACTTCCCAGCTAGGGCATTCTACAACAGTGTAGATCAAATATAGTCATTATTACACTGGCTTCTTACTTTTTAAAGCCCTGTAAAAATTAAAAGACAATTTTCATAGAGGAGTAATTTAGTAATTAGCAGTTGGAGAATGGAGTTATCCCAAAAGTTCCATTGGCAATATGTGTTAATGTGATTTTATTTTCAAGTACGTGATGGAAACAAGCATGTACAAAGAATTCCTTCAAGGAGTTCCTTTGCTCACTCTTTAGAAAGTATCTTTTTATTACTCTTTATCAGATTTACATTTAGGAGTCATGATCTACTTTATTCCTACTCTTCCACCAAACTTAATTTGTTGTTTGCTTACTTAGGTCCTCATTCTGCTTCTGAACTCAGTAGCATAGCTGCCATTGTCTTTAAAGACAGTTGGGTTATCCTGTGGCACCAGTGACTAATTATGCTGATTATTTCTAACATCTTCTATGACTCTTTTTCCCTTTCTTTGCATGCATATTGAAGTGACAGAGTTAATTCGTTACAGACTGAAAGGTAACTTGCAAGACTGATTGCTGATGTGTAGACACTGAGCTATGATTACTGGAGTCTAAAAGTTAAAACTGAAAAAGAGTAACAATAAAGTATGAAGGATTTTCTGAGTTAAATTGTTCTGGGTGCGGTACAGTCTTACCCTCTGCCATAAGGGGTTAGCAGTCTGAGTCATGACCATTTGACTCTGATATAATTTGGATGATCAGATAATAGCTTTAATCCATGAGGCAAAAAATTTTCCTTATTATAAAATGTCACAATTAATTCTGTTATCAGACTATTTTCTAATCTTGTTTTCTCTTTTTGTGTATTTTCTTTGTTATGATTGAGGATTCAAATCCTTTTTGGTGCAGTGCGTTTGTTTAGGATTTAGCAATCCCATACCCCATGGAAAATCTTTAATATAATTCTAGGTGACTAATATCAAAAGTGATGGGTGTTCTGCACATGATACTGACATGCAGTTAATCCTATGCATCTGGAATATATCGTAAATGCTGTCCCTGTCATAGCCACCAATATGTGGTGTAGGCCTGGGATATCTGTGACATACAGTTAAGCACATGGAACTTACGTGACCTTTATTTCTGATCTGACACAGCAAACATAAGGACAGCTCTGTTTTCTCCATGCTGCTTTTGCTTCATCCCATCCTTTAGAAAAGGTGGAAGAAAAGGCCCAACTCTAATAAAAAAGTGCAAGAAATTAAAAAAATCTCTATACTTGAGAATGAAGAAAGGAAAATAAATAAACTTAATGGATAGAAGAAAGACTTAAGATGGGCTGAAATGGCAGGAGGGCATCAGGGGAGAGGAAGGATGCCAAATATGAAATAAGAGGTCTCATGTTGACAGCGAAGTATTATAGATCTTGAGTGAGTTGATCAGGCTATGACACAAAAAGGGAAAACACCACTTCGGAAGCTGAAGTGTCTATATTCACTGTAATCCCTATGGATTTCTAAACCTTTCTGCTGTCTGTGTGGAGGTGTTGCAGCTGCTGCTCATGTCCATCACTATCTCATAGTGTTAGATTTGGATTCATGGCAGTGATCTTTTACTTTTCTTCAGTTTTATCTGATATGACAGAAATCATTCTGATGGATCTAAAAATAGAATAGTTACTACAAGTTTAGTGGAGTCAATTTGTTTTGTAGAAATTGTCAGTCTTCATTTCTTTTTAATTTTTATTAAAAGTAAATTGACATAGGGTAGTCATGTGATGCTGTTTGAACAAAGTCATTATTTTCTCAGAAGAATCAAGTTCTGACTGTCAGGTTCTGGTCATTGAAATTAGTGGACATTGCTGGCATTAATCTATTCAGTATTTTCACAGGGCAATACATGCAATAATCTTTCAGAGCTATTTTGAAGATACATATGTTTTACAGTACATAAACTACTTAAAAGGAAATGAAAAATTCTGTTTTTATAGCAGAATCTGAGTTGTCTGCCATTAAGCTTTATTACCAGGCACTGAAACATGAATATGAAATTATATACTGGATCATTTATTACTCTTTCTTACTCATTTTCCCTTCCATACCCAGAATGGCACAGTCTGCAAAACATTAAATATCATCATAATAAAAACACACAATGAAGATGAATTAAGACTTGATGACAAATCTTGCTTTTTACATTTTCTACTTTTTCTGTGCCATGTTTTTTTTTTTTCCAAATTTTTTAGGTGGGTTTTTTTTTTTTTCCCCCAATACATTAAATGTAACAGTGGTAATTCAAGGCACTGTGTTGCAGTTCTATAGGAAGCTAGTAAGGACAGATTTTCTTTAAGCCTTTCCAAGTATCTTGCTCACTTCATTTTCTCCTCCACATTTTTGAAATGGAGAATTATGTATTTCTTCTACAAAATTAGTAAAGCTATAAAGAAATGTTTCTGTTATTTTTAAAAATAATTAAAATAAACTCTATTGTTCTTACACATTTGTCCTTCTGTTTTCCATTTCAGATGTGGAAGGTTTAGCTTCTCAAATTATTATTGATGCTAATGATGGAGTAAGCGGAGTAGTTGAATGGGAAAGTACCAAGTAAGTCTTGTCTCCTTGAAAAACTCCTTATGTGAGTTAATGATTAATGTTGCCCAACTATTTTAATTTTCAGTTTAACAGTAGAACTCCTGTTAACAACAGGATCACATCTTTGAGATTACAACACATCATCCAGTTCAGTGGAACTGGAAAGATAATACCCACCGTTGAAACCAACATTTACAGTATGTTTACTTAGAAATCTTATGCTACCATGTACTTATTTTCACTATTGTCCTTTGGTATTGTGAACTTCCATCACTCCCCCAGCCTCCAGCCAGTGCCCCAGCCTCTGCATCCATGTAAGCATGCACATTGGCATTTCCCAGATCTTTTCCTCTGATTTCCAGGAGTTAGGAAGAAGGCATCCATGCTCATAGACAGGCTTAATCTGCCACTAAAAAGTAGGGTAGAAGGATAACATGCTATAGCTCAATTCCATTTTGATAAGAAACAAAGGTATAGTGGTTGCATTAGACAGTGGTAATGATGCCTTACTGTAAAGGTGCCTTTTTCTTATAAAGTAGAGGGGATGATTTTAAGTGCAGATATAACCATTATCTACCATCTTATTAAAAGAACATGCTCAGTGGGCACTGAGAATTTGTCTTGGTTTTTGTTTTAGTTTTGAAGTTAATGAATCCCATGGCAATCTGACAATAATGGCATACCGAAACAAAGGATCCTATGGCAATGTGTCTGTATTTTTTTATGCCCAAAATTTGGAGGCACAGCTGGGTTTGGATTTTAATGTGATCTCAAGGGTAAGAAGCAAATTTTAAATCTAGTAGCTTTCATTCCTTCAACTTCCTCAAAAGAGCACCTTCTTATTTATTCTGCAGAATGGTCACTAGAACAGCTGGATTTCTCAACTTATTTCAGTTGCTCTGATCATCTGAATAGAATGAGATAGATTTATTCATCTTATTTTAGTATCTCTTTCTTTTTTAGTACTGAAGCATTTTAAAATAAAAAACACATTGTAAATTTTGAAACATCTATTTCAAATACAATTTTGCTTAGGCAAGACCTTATAAGATTTCATGTAGGTTTTAATATTTTTTACAACAGAATTTTCAAAGTGAATTGCTCTTGCTTGTCCTCACTCTGCAATGTGCTGAACTATTTAGCTGTTTTGCTTCTTCTTCAACCAATTTACAAGGGACATAAAAATACTGCTCTTCTTGCCTCTTCTCTCCTCCCTATTTAAAACAATTCTGCTTTACCTTTGTTTAAAATTTCCGTGTGCATTATCAGCTGTTGAGTATTCAATGCTTTCTGTGTTTCAATGCTAGACTCTTTTTTTTGCTGATGGAGAAAGGAATAAATCTGTTGTTGTTGTGATTTGTGATGATGATATTCCTGAAGGTGTTGAGAAGTTCCAGTTAATTTTAACAAATCCCTCATTTGGCCTGGAATTAGGGGAGAACACAACAGGTAAAACTTAGTTTTGATGTTCTCATTCTTCACAATTGTATCTCAGTTACTTTATTTCATTCTTCTAAATAATCCTATTTTAGAAAACACCAGTGCCCTCCTATGCTAAATCATTAAACTCATTTGGAAAGTTCTTAAACATCCCTGTAAAAAATGTAAAACTAACAAAGTAATATGTAAAATAAGGAATCAGAAAATGCAAAAGCTGGATTTTTATTAAGAGAGTCTAGATTCTTCCTTTCTAGAAATCTTCCTAGATAAAGCAGAAGACTTACATATTCTCTTCAGTAATATCAGGGAAATAAAACCAATATACATATATTAAAGAAGAAATGGATTTATGTATATATTTATTTACTTGTGTATGTGTACAATTATATTTTATTATGTTAATTAAAGCATGTTTCTATTATTTATTTCTCAAAAGCCACAATTACTATATTTAGCAATGATGATGGACATGGAGTTTTGTCATTCAATAACAGTGATCACTTCTTCCTAAGAGAGCAAACAGCTCTCCATCTGATGGAAAGTGTTGCTGTATTAAATATTATTAGAGAACCTCCTCAGGGAATATTTGGAACGGTGTCTGTTCAGTATCTTGTAAGTGAAATTAATTCTTCAGAGCCATCAGTGGATTTGACCCCTTCCCAAGGATACATTGTGCTGGAAGAGGGAGTCAGATTTAAGGTAATATGACAGCTATAACCAAAGAATTGAAGAAAGCTTATTTTAAATTATGTGAAAGATTTCAGAAATGGGGTTTTTAAAATTTATTAATTTATGTTTTCCTTAATTCTCAGAATAAACTGAGTTGTGGGAGTGCATAAAAATTGAATATGATTTTCTATAGATACTTCTCTCTTTGTAATAGTTCAGGTAAACTAAAAACAATATAATAGGTGTATAATATAATGTGTGCATAGGACCATTTATTCATATGTGTTTAGTATGTAGCTGAAAGAAGAACTTTGACACCAAGTCATAATTTACTACTGTGAATAATTACGGTGGAATTAAAAGTCCCATTCTTTTATGTGGCCCGAACTAACAGAGTATGCTGCAGAAAAGGCAAAAGATGAACAGCTTTTTATAAATTGAAAATTACTTATTTTTCTGGCAGTGTTAAGCCCACTGCTTCTGTACTGACCCCACAAGAATGTCAGCCAGAAAATGAGCTAGCTTAAGTGTGTCAATAACAGGTTAGTATATTATGGTTAGTGAAGTAGAATCTGAAAAAAAACCTTTCTGGAAACACTGGTTTTCAGTTTCTGAACCTAAAATGCATTTGGAACCTCAGTGATGGCCAGCTTAGCAGACCTGTGAGAAGTAGGGAGTAAAAGATTTCTCAATGCAGTTTTTATATATGGTTTATTGCAGAAGCAAATAGAGATCTAAAAGGTTGTAAGCTCTAGTTCAGTTCCAGATCTGTCATCACTAAATAATTTTTCTATGGCAAAGCTACATGTACCACTGTAAATGTCACCTCTTTGGGTAATAGGGAGAATGACAGTGAAATACCTGCTTCTTTTCAGACAGTTCTCTGCTGATTGAAGTCCACCTTGAGACGATCCTATTCTTATCTACCAAGGTGCAGTAGAGGGGAAAAAAACATAAAGAGGAGAGTATTTCAAATGTTCCTCTATTGCCTTTTTTTCCTTCATTGTTCCCAGTACCAGAAGTGTAACTACCCTGTTGCCCATGAGTTAGTTCAGGTGACAAGTCAAGTAAAATAAACCAAACTTGATAGAGCTGCATTAGGGGATCAGGTAGCTGTATGGGGACTATGAATTACCAAGGAATGTGTGGAATAGGTGCAAAATAGAAGTATGAAAACAGGACCAAATGTGTTACATTTCAGAGAATTCTAGGATAAGAGGAAAGAGAGGAAGGGAAAAATTAAAAGAAAGTAGATTTGCTCACGTTAGTGCTGCACTAATGGAGCTCACAGGAGGGATTGCTTTAGAACCCCAACCTGACCTGTCCGTGGCTTACTCCTGCCTTCTATATTTCAAGAGCTGCCCTTGTGCTGCCCTGCTGACCAGAACTGTTCAGAGGATGAACAGAAACAGCAGCATAGTCTGAATAGCATTGCCATTGTTAGCTGTCAAGTCTCAACAGCTTTCCATGCTTGTTTCTTGTCAGACACTGCATATTTCTGCAATCCTGGATGAAGAACCAGAAATGGATGAGCACTTTATTGTCACCCTGTTCAATCCAACTGGAGGAGCCAGACTAGGCACCAGAGTGCAAACTATGATTACAATACTACAGAACCAGGCTCCACTGGGGCTTTTCAGCATCTATCCTGTTACAAACAGGTACTAAACCCTGATTCAGTTAAAAGGAGTGTTTTTTATATTCCATAGGGATGGCTTCCCTTTAAAAAAAATTAGCAATACAGTTGTAAAATTTATAATTTTAAAAAATACACCATCTGTCAAATACTATTACTGCTATACAGAAGAACAGAAAAACACTTGAAATGGACTCTTCACTGTTAGAAGTGTTGATTTATCTATGAATTTTTCCTTGAAACAGTACTTCATTAATCCTCAAACATTTCAATAATAGTAACCCATATTAAGAGCTCCAAACCTTAGACCAGTGCCCAGGGAATCAGAAATTTTGTAATTTAATTATTTATTTAAGCTTGTGTAAGATACGCCCTCATGCAGGGCTGTTTTTCAGAACCAAATGAGCCATTTTACTTGGACAGGCTCAAGAAGGGGCCCCTGGGAATCTCATGAGGTTTAATAAGACCAAGGGCTGGTGCTGCCCCTGGGTCAGAACAACCCCCAGTACAGGCTGGGGGATGAAAAGATCGAGAGCTGACCTGCCCCCAAGGACANGAGTCCAGAGGAGGGACACCAAGGTGATCAGAGGGAGGGAGCACCTCTGCTATGAGGAAAAGCTGAGAGAATTGGGATTGTTCAGCCTAAAAAGAGGCGGCTTTGGGCTGACCCAATTACAGTCTTCCTAAAGGAAGCCTATCAGAAAGTTGGAGAGGGACTTTTTGCAGCAGCATGTACAAGAGAAGAGGGAATGGCTTAAAATTGAAAAACAGTAGGTTCAGATTAGATATTAGGATGAAATTCTTTACTGTGAGCATGGTAAGGCATTGGCACAGGTTGCCCAGTTGTGGATGCCACATCCCTGGAGGTGTTCAAGGCCAGGTTCGATGGAGCTCTGATCAACCTGGTCCAGTGGAGTATCTCCCTGCTCATTGCAGGAAGGTTGAAACTAGATGGTCTTTTACATCATTTTGCACCCAAACCATTCTATGATCATATGAGTCAATGATATGGAATGATGTTTTCAGAAATCATTCAGCTTTACCCATACAGTTGGTGTGTTAAATTTCAGGCTGGTTTAAGATTTTGTTGAAAATCACATGAATTTTTCAAGATCTTGTATGAAGAAACATTGTGCAACCTTAGTTTTTTATTATTAGTCCATCACAGAGAAAACCCAGTATTTTCTTTTTATTGCATATTCTGTGCTGAAAATGTACTGTAAGAATCTTATACTATAAAAATAATCCTTCTTAAAATTTATTTTCACAATTCTCAAATATAGGACAAATACCTTCACAGTTGAAGAAGCAAACACTACAGTTTATTTGAAAGTTTCACGGAGTAATGGGCTCAACGTGACTGTGAGTGTGGAGTGGGAGACATTGTCGGATACTGCGTTTGGCATCAGTATGTTCACTTTATCAAGAGCATCCTTTGCTATTTGCAGAGTGGAGATAGCCACAGAGTAACCAAACATACAGAAGATACAACTTTGGAATGCAAATTCACTTATAATGTTCCTATGATATCAAAATTCATTGGATAAAAGATTTCAGCTGCTTGAGAGTCAGCTTGTCATCAGCCACTGCTGCCAGAGTTTCAACAATCTGTATTGTTCTTCCTGTTGCTTAATATATTTTCACTAGACCTTTGATTTATAATGAGGATAAACACATTTTTAGTTTCTTTGTCACTTTTTTATTTCTTGCTACCTAGTTAATTTTCTCACTACCTAAATTCCAAACTGAGTCACTCTGAGTCACACTCAAATTGCCCATGCATCTTCTACATGTAATTGTAATATACGAAAAATGCATTTGTTGTTTAACTCTCAGTGCAACCTTGGTGTAAATATATATATATATCAGTAAATATACCATTTATATGCATTTACATGCACTTATACCAATTATTTAGAGACAACTCAGAATATCGTTTAGGCGTTTAGAGCATGATGCTAAGAATGCCAAGATTGTGGGTTTGGCCATTGTATGAGCCATTCACTTAAGACTTGGACTTTATGATCCTCGTGGACCCCTTTCAGCTGAGAATATTCTGTGATTTCCGATACTGGATTTGGTTTTGGCAAATAGATAATGAAAATGGTGTTGTAAAAGACCTGAAAGATAAATAGTTTTTTCTCATACTGTATTGCAGGGGGTAGTATCAGTGTCCTGTCTGTCTTGCAAAGCTTTGTGGAAGAGTCAGCAGCTAGCTGGTGTTTCTTTCCGTCGGGAGAAATCCTGTATGGTGTGCTGTTGCGTTCACCTCCAGCTGTGTTTTCTACTCTCTACCAGTGGAAAGGAGTTTTTGTTGCCATCGAGGTAAATGCTTGCGTACAGACACCAGCCATGCTACTTAATAAAACCGTGAAGTCTCAGTTCTACTTTTTTGTTCCTCTCTCAGAATTTCAGTATGTGGGATCCTAAAAGCTGTGTGTCTTTCCAAATCCATGCCTCTCCCTACCTTGTGATTACTCATGGAGGAACCAGACAGGGAGCTTCCAACAGCAGTGTGTATGCACTCATGCCTGGACACAAACTATTGAAGGTAAATCTGTGTAACTTATAAAATCACTAAATAATGGGGTTAGAAGTGACTTCGTGAGGCCCTTCTGTCCAGCCATGTTTTGGGAGAAAGCACTCTGTTCTCAGCTAGTTTGGCACCTGAACACTCTGCATGAGTCAGTGATGTAAGTTATTGTCCTGTTTTAGGCCAGGACAAGGTTAATTTTTGCAGTAGCCAGGAGGCGGCATGGCTGGGACCCAGAGGTTGTTCTATACCACCTCATGTCATTTTCTGGGGACGAAAGAAAGGGGCCCTCCCGGAGGTCAGGGTAGCATGGGGACAGTTTATGTATTGACAGGTTGTGCATAGAGAGCATTTTCACGTGTGAATCTTTGCCTCTCTTGTACTCTCTGTTACTATTAATGTTGTTGTTACTGTTCATTTTCTCATCACGGTGCTGTTTGCCCTGTAGAGTGTCCCTATCTCAACACGTTATCTTCACCTTTTTTCTCCAATTCTCCTCCCCATCCCACTGCAGGGGAGAAAGGAAGAGGCAGCATGGTTTGGAGTGTTTCAGTGGGAACACCAAATTGGGAAACACCATTCCTAAACCACAGCTGTTGTTTACTGTTTTTTATAGTTATATTTTGAGGGTGAGGTCAAATGACCTTGGAAGTGAAGAAAGAAATTGTGGAGCAATGAAGTCATAGAGCATTTTCTGAAAAACATATGATAAGTCATATTAATTTTGTAAAACGACCCCACATATATGTTTAAAATTGTAGAATTACATCTGTGACATTTTTTGTACATTATTTTATAAATGCTTTTATATGTAGAATTTTTAAAAAATATGTGTATATATGTAGAAGCTTGTTACTTGAACTGACTTCTAAATACCATTTTTGCCATATTTTCATTGTAGCTACAGACCCTCTCTATTTTGGATACCAGACTTGTCAAACATTTTTCTGTGAATGAAGAAGACTATTTGGTTTTTGTGAGTGACACCAACAATTTCAGTTCCATCCAGGTTAGAATACACTTGTCTTCCATGGCTTTGATGTGGGTAGTTTGGTTAGCTTTGAGTTTGAAATATGAAGGAGATATAGAGAAAAAAGTAAGTCTATATTCCTGAAAAATTACTTACATTTCTATTACAGATTTATTAGACACAACATTCTAGACTTGTTTAAATGTAACAACACGCTCTACATTAACATGTAATTTAGACTTGGTTTGATTATACTACTACTGTTATTTCTGTTTTGTAATCTACTATATTAAACAGATATAAGAATAGAAGTAGCTTCTGACCATAAACCTGTTCATCTTGAAAAACAGGCACAGGTGATTGCTTTGTACTTACTTACAGTTACTTTGCAGCATGCTTCCACCATAATGTAGGATCCACCTTAGAAATGAGGAATTCAGTTAATTACAAGTCTTTCCAAATTTCATTAAAACACTTAATTTCTTTTTTCGTAGTGCTAGTTATAAATATATAGTAAAAAATATTTTCTATTTTTACAGGTTTTCTGGTGGAATAAAGATATATTTGTGCTGCATCATCAGCTTCCACTTTACAGAGCACTGAACATTGCCTTGTTTCCACGAGGAGGCATTATGTACTTACTAGTTTCTTTGTCAAATACCAGCCAGAATGTGCTCTTGTACCAGTGGCTGAATAACGAGTTTAGGAATCTTCATCACCTACCAGCAAAAGAAATAAAACATATGGAGGCCTGGACTTCTGGGTCTGATATATATTTAATTGTTGCAAAAGGTATTTAGCAGAAAACAATCACTGAGTTTGCTAAGTATGTGCTGGCTTGTTCAATAGCGAAGACATTTGGGATAAAGGGGTTTAGATAGAGATTAAAATATTACTGGAAGGTGACAACTTGTTGATAAGCATCTAATCAAAGTAATCTGTGTTTTGTCCTTCTGAAAATGAAAGCATTGTGTTTGTTCTCAAATATTAATGAAACTAATGAATTATTTTCCTAAGAACAATAGGAAATAATAACTCCATTCATCTAGCTGCTAGTTGCACCTCTTCTTCACTTTTCTGAGCTTTGTTATGTGCAAAGAGCATTGTCCAGCAAAGTACATTTTTATGATAATGATGACACTTTAGAGATTGTTTTATGTCTGCATCCCTATGCCTATTTCAAAGTTTATTTTGCAGTCCATAGGTGTCTTTGCAGTTGACTGTTGTCTGCTGGGATTTTTAGTGTTCTTACATGTGCATGTGTGCAGAAAAACCCTTAAATGATGTCATTGAATAAATCGTCTGATGGGATATAATGCTATGGAGCTATGCAAGTAAAAAGGAATATACAATCACTGGTCTCACTTCGTAATTAAAGCTGCAAATCTCTGCCTTTTACTGGCCACCAGTGCCTGATTTAATTAATAGGCAGCAATATAATGTAGGTTTTGTCATTTTTCTCCTTTGTAGAAACTGGAAATTCTGAAATTTTCATCTGGGAGACAGGGCAGTCTACCTTCAGACCCTTTCAGTCTCTTCCAGTCTCTGCTGTAAGAAATATCCATGTTTTCATGCCTCCTTCAGGTTTAGGTAAGATTTCATTTATAGTACTAGAATTGAAGCAATATATGCATTCATTTTTTTCATATTATTTATCAGATTTTAAGTGGTACTTTAACAGTTGTGCTGCCAAGGGCATTTCTGGTATTACAAGAACTTTTAAATGTATAACTATTTATTTTTTTCTCTTCCTTGCTCAATGTAGTTCACATCCTCCTCTCTGGTAAGGACACAACAGCACTCTACTCCTGGAACTCGGAAGGGAACCAGTTCTCTCTGATGCTGGAAGCCCCATATGCAGATCATACCACTTCTGCTACTGCAAGGTCTCTGAACGCCAGCAAGAGCTTGATTGCTCTTTCTGTAGAGTCCAGCTCCCAGATTTATGAGCTGACCACTATCTCCAATCAGTCAGATTTTATACCTAGGTGGGTTTTTTGGTTTCTCCCAGCTCTTGTATTCCTTTTCCTGTGATACTGTTTTTGTTACAGTGGAGACCACTATAGACACCTGTGTGTGGTGTGTTTATTACACTAAAGAGAATTTTTCACAGGTAGCCTTAGGATAACCTGAAGTCAAACTTCTCACAACTTGCTTTAAAATATGGAATAAAAGGACTTGCAGTTAGACTTGATATTGAAGCTTTTATTTAGGATAAATTAAATTACATTAACAAGAAATATCAGTTACTTTAAGTAAGAGATAGATATAGGTATAAGAATATTAGTTACTATATGTTCTATTGTAATTAAGAAAAAAAACAAACCCAACACTAACTCCACAACCCTTAAACCTCCTTACTCAGGAATATAAACAAAATATAAACAACAATTTCAGCATCAAAAATTCTCATTAAAATTTCAGTAGTGCTTTCAAAGTTCATTAATCATATAATCAGTTTATAATTATTTGATGTGTTTGTTTGTATGCTAGTTCAGGTGAATTGATATTTGAGCCTGGGGACATGGAAGCTGTGATAGCAGTCAATATCCTGGATGACATCATCCCGGAAGAGGAAGAATGTTTTAAAGTGTGGCTGAAAAACCCCAAAGGAGGTGCAGAGATTGGTGTGCAGAGTTTTGTTAACATAATTATTCCTTCCAATGACAATGCCTATGGAGTCATTGCATTTTCTCAGGTAAAATTTATAAGGTAAATCATTAAAACCTGTGTATATAATTTCTGAATAACAGTTCACAAACATACTAAAACTGCATGTTACGGGATTCTTTTTCTAAAGTCTTGTATCAACCTGAGACAGAAGGACTTTGACTTCCATTTAGCATTGTTAATTGGTTATATAGATGACAGGCAATAGAAACTCAGTTCCAGTCTGTCCCTATTGTGGCATTTTTATAATCCCCTTACATTTAGAGTAACCCATTATTTTGTCAGTTTAATTTTGCAGCAATCTAAAAATTCAGATTTCAGATGGCATATACGATATCATCATAGTCTCTACAAGTTAATCAAGGGAATTCTGTAAAGATTCTATTCCTCTAAAATAGGTACTAATTGAATTATGCCACATGATGAGCCCATCTGCCTGAACAAAATAATAACTTTGGAGCAAATGTCAGACTGAAGGTATTATTTGGAGTGGTTTATTCTTAAATCATCAAATATTATAGACGTTTTCTAAACAGATACACGTACTAAATGCATACTGAAGATAAAAAACATAGAAGAATCATTACTGAAATGAAACATTGCAACACTGCAAATGAAACAATCTGGACTTGTGTGAGGAGGATGAATAATAGTAAAGTAACAGCAGTAAAAATATGTCTGTCTTGAAAGTTTACATGTTTGTTTTCTGCCTCACAGAAAACATAAACTACTGTACTACTTGGACATAAAATACTGTACTAAAAATACTAGCATAAACCATTGATTTTTTTTGCCTTAGGATAAAAGGGGTCTGACATTTCAAATTCCTATGTTTATGAAATTTTGGCCTTTGAGTACCTCTGCATATTAAGATATATAAATTTAATCAAGAAACTTGCATTTAGCTTCTTATGAGTAGATTGATATATTGATGCCCAATGTCTCTGGCCCCCTTTGAATAACCTGTTCCCTAAAGAAAATTTTCTTTCTAAGAAAATAATACTTTGGTTCTGCTGCTTCTTGTTTTCCAGAGTTCTTTATTTAAGCAAGTTGAAGAAATGGAACAGGACAGCTTGATCACCCTGAATGTTGAACGTTTAATAGGAACATATGGACGAGTTACAGTAGAATGGATTGCTAATGGGAGCATAAGTGATGTATTTCCAGCTTCAGGAATGGTATTTATTAATATCACTGTTACTGGGGAAGCACTGACTCGATTGTCTCAGCCAATAGGTGCAGATGTACTGAGTGAGAAGGACAGTACATGTTAGATTGCCCCACTTTTCTGTTAATTCCTGCTTCCTGGTCCTTTCCTGTGATTCTGGCAGTTTGCACTTCTGGCTGGCTCATAATACTGCAATATCACTCTAACACTTCTAGAACCTGATATTGCAATGCTGTCCAGGCACTGGAAATGCGGATCTGTAGTATCCTGTTCCCATCTTCCTTTCTTCTGCTGTGAGATTCAGCTACTATGTCAAACCATTTGCATAGGTGGGAATCTGGGAGTGTTTGCTCTTTGTCCTGACCTTCTCAATATAATGGAGAACTTAAGTGGCCCAGCAGAACATGGCAAGTCCCAGTTTTCTATGTTTCTGAGATTTTTAGATTCCCAGCCATGTAAACCCAGTGTTTCCTTCGAGCTAAAGCTCTTTATATGCCTTAGGACCTGCAGGAGCCAGTTTCTGTAAGTCAAAATCCTCCACCTTGTGGCCATCTGTAGCAAACAAAAAGCCCTAAAAGAAATAAAGAGAAAAATAAATGGATGAGAAATCAAGGATGCCAAAACAATCATACTGAAATTGTTAGAGTACTCCTTGAGCATTCCAGCTAGATGCTACACAACTTCACTGCATAGGTCTGCAGGCAAGAAGAGTCAGAAAGGTATAATGTTCAGAGNATGTTCAGAGGAAATTTTGGTTTATCATACACAGTATATGTAGCCTGAGTGTTTATAGACACATCCTCCTTGTTGAAACACCTAATCAAGTGGTGGGCCCTTTGAATTTAAAAAGAATGCAAATAGACAAAGCATGTATCAATCATTTTATCTGAAGAAGAAAAATAAGAAGTTGAGTAGCCATTTCTTCACATAGCAATGATATGTTAAA
>VZRQ01011009.1:0-10304 GCA_013397975.1 Machaerirhynchus nigripectus
GGTTGATGCTGTGCCGACAGCTCGCTGTGCCCGGCCGGGCTCCGCCGCAGGGAATCCCGCACCAGGTGCCAGCGTGGCACAGGCAGAGCCTCGCACGGGCCCTGCTCCCTTTCCGGGTACAGACAGAGCTCAGGCCCCACCACACGCTCGGCCCCAGCCTCTCCCTCGGTGCAGAGTGAGGAAATGCTGGTGTGACCCTGCAAAGGTGCTGCCTCCAGCTTCCAGCACGGGCTCCAGGCCCTGCCGCCTGCTCTGCCCGCCCGGGGTGCGAGAACCAGCTGACAGTTTTAGTGCGGTGTAGGGAAATATTCAGGGCATACAAAAGGAGTAAATGTTTTTAAAATGCAAACTGGACAAACAAAGGGTAATTGGAAGTATCTGTTTCATTTGATCCGTTGTCGTTTAGTCCCCCAAGGCAGCACTACTGGGTCTGCCCTTTCCAAGCCGTATCACCAAATAAAACAGATATATCCCGTTTGTCCCTGGGAAGTTTTTTTCTTCTTGCATCAGGCTATAGTGCGTAACAACTGAAAAGAAATTTGGCTCCATTCCCCAAAGTGTGTTTTGCCCAACATCTCCCTGTCATGCTTCTATCCATTATCTCTCCCAACTCTTCCCTCTGGGCCAGATTCAACATCCGTCACAAAATTCACATGTAATCCACCAGTGTTTGCATAAGGTGTATACACGTTCTTGCATATGCCAAATATGACAGATATCTTAAATTCCTCCTTTAAACCCCTTTTCAGGAGAAGTCTGTTATACCGTAGCTGTGATGGATAGTGTCCCCCTGGCTTCTAACAAACGATGTGTTCTATCTGTCTGAGCCAGTCCGTGCATTTTTGGGGCAGGAGGAAAGGGCACGGCCATTCTCCTCTTGGGGTTTTTTCCAAGAGGAAGCACACATTTCCTGACGAAACAGCAAACAGAGCCAGTGGCACTGCTGGCAAGGCAGGCCGCCCAACGCCTCCCGTTATGAGAACACCTTTCAGTTGCTCACGGTCCTGCCAAGCTGTATCTGTTTGTCCTGGAATGTGTGATCTCAGCTGACTGCTCCAGTCATCTCTGGGAGTAAGATGAAGGATTAAAAAAATTCTGGCAAACGAAGTGGCAATAGTGCTGTTATTTGTCTTCACAGAGCCTGAAAGCATGAGTTATGTGTTCAGAGTAAGCGCTGCAGTGATAAGTGCTGCAGGAAGGTCCATTAGGGGATGGATTATCCTGTCTCAAAGGCAGCCAGTGGTGTCCGTGACGTGGGAGGAACCCAGGGAGCGCTGGAGATACGGGGAGGCCCTGGACAGCGCTGCTCTGGCCCCGAGTGCTGAGGGAGGCCTGGCTTCTCCGGGAAAAACATGCAATTACGTAATGAGGAACTCTGCCATAATGCATGAGCAGCAGGAAGCTGGTGCTGCTCCTCCACCATCCCAGCTCCTGGCATCTTCTTGGTTTTAAGTGCCTGCGTTTGACCTGAATAATTTTCTTTTAACGTGTTCCTCTGTGTGTGTAATAAATAATGGCAAGCAATGCAAACAGTCCAAAATGCAATTATTTCATTTGAGCAGCTGTGTGAACTGTCTCCGGTGGAATGGCTCCTACATAACAAAAGGAATTCCTTCCCTGAAAAATTCATTTTCTCCATGTCTCAGATCTTCTGGTGGAGTTCCCAGCTGGACAGGACAGGGAACAAATGGTCCAGCAGTGTCTCTGCCAGAACCTGAGCAGGGCTGCTAGAGCAAGAACCTGCCCTGGGTGTCCTTCCTGGGTGTGGGATTTGTCCAGTCCCCTCGGCAGGGAATTCAGTCTGATTTTGGTCAGCAAACCTCCCCCTGCAGAGGGACAGCTGGAGCTCCCAGCTGGCTGCAGCGTGCCCAGGCTCAGCCCCGGGCCAGGCAGGTTTCAGCATCCTCTGTAGCCTGGCTGCATCTCTGTGACTTTCACTGAATTTATGCTTCACTTTGTGTCACGTTTACCTTGGAAAGAAGGGGTTTAAGCCTGGCAAAGTGAAAAGACTTTGCAGGAGGGGAAAGGCTGGTTCAGCCTGACGGCTGCCTGTTAAATGTTACATTAATGATAAGATCCTAAAGGGGCGGTCAGGGGCGAGCAATCTTGCTTTCCTTTTTTGCACTATCTTTGCTGAAGTTTCTTTTCCGCTTATAGAGAAGGGGAACAGTTTTCTTTTGCTTTCTTTTGTCTTTTTTCCATATTTTTATCACCAGCTTCAACCACAGGGTCAGCTTTGATTTGGGTGAGTCAGAAACATAGTTATCTCTGCAATTCTCCTTCTGTGCCTGGGAATGAAGTGTTTCTCCTCATCTCAGAAGAAAGAGACATATTTTAAGTGATAGCAGAGCCAAAAAGGAAAATAAAAGGTAATAATAGCAGTTTGCTTTACCTGCTGCACAGTAGGCCCGATTTCTATGTTGCTGGTATATGTGATTTTAAGAGACTTCCTCAGTTTCTCCGTGACAATGTTTATGGTTTGTTTATAGAAAGAGATCTGCACTCCAGACTTTGTTCTAAACTCTGCTCAGCTCGAGCAGTTGTTACAGCAGATAGGCTTGACCCAGTCCTCACCCTGTTTAAGATGTGTTTTATTTTTGCAGGCATTCCACAGTTGCAGGGAGCACTCAAGTCTTAATCTGGACCACTTGTCGGGCAGTGAAAGGAAAAAAACAACTTAGGGAGCAATCCTCTTGGAAAACCATACACGGGTTTAGGGAGAGCTCAGCAGGCCTGCAAACGCTGTAGGCAGCTTTGAAATCCCCGGCGCAGGCGGCTTTGTTGTTGCTGCCCCGAGGGAGAAGCCGAACGCAGCGCTCATCACAATGCGGGCGCGGATCAGGATCTGCACGGTTTGATCGGCACAGCCCGTCCCTGCTCCTTCTGCGGCTCTGCTGCGAACAGAACCGCTTGGGAGCCCGAAACCCTGGGAAGTGTCGGCTCTCAGAGCCCGCCAGGCATCTCCAGGTGTGCAGGAAGGCGAATTCTTGTCCTGGGCAGGGACAGGGCAGGGGCAGGGACAGGGACAGGGACAGGGACAGGGACAGGGACAGGGACAGGGACAGGGACAGGGACAGGGACAGGGACAGGGACAGGGACAGGGACAGGGACAGGGACAGGGACAGGGACAGGGACAGGGACAGGGACAGGGACAGGGACAGGGACAGGGACAGGGACAGGGACAGGGACAGGGACAGGGACAGGGACAGGGACAGGGACAGGGACAGGGACAGGGACAGGGACAGGGACAGGGACAGGGACAGGGACAGGGACAGGGACAGGGACAGGGACAGGGACAGGGACAGGGACAGGGACAGGGACAGGGACAGGGACAGGGACAGGGACAGGGACAGGGACAGGGGCAGGGGCAGGGGCAGGGCAGGGGCAGGCAGATGCTGTTCCTGGCTGGAGTTCCGTGTGAGTGTCACACATCCTGACCGGCCTTTGGGGTGTCCTTGGCTCCTGTGCCCACAGGGACTGGGCACTGCCAGGGCAGGCTCTGCAGCGTGGGATCCTGCACGGGCAGCCTGGGCAGAAACTCAGAGCATTCCACATCCCAGAGCACACAGAGTGTAACTCCTCTTTCTCTGGCAGCCAAACCGCCAGCTTTGTCCCACACCCCGTAGCTGCGTTTGCAGGGATCACTGTAAATAAGGTGGTTTTTGGCAATATGTGTCCTCTTGTTTGTCCGTGTGGGGGCTGCGTTTGGGGGATGTTCTCACCAAGCATCCCTGCAGAGAACGAGCACCCCAGGGCTCAGAGATGTCCCCTTGCCAGCTCTGTCTCCGTTCGGAGGCACAGTCGGAATCCCACAGTGGATCAGGCCGGTGCTGGAGCAGCCCGGCTCTGTCTGAGGAGGGCTGGGAGCAGCTGCGGATGGGATGGGAAAGGAATGCTGCAGCCCCTAACCCGGGGTAACCTGCCTGCGGGGAGAGCTTTCTGCCCCAGCCTCAGCACTTGGAGCCTGAGCTGTGCCCTGAAGTAGAAAGCTTCCCATCCCTTCAAAAACTGCAATTCAAACAACAAAGAAAAAGAACTCTCATGATTTCACCAAACTTCCTGTGCAGTATCTGTTTCTTCGTGGAGTCCCATTGAGTCCTTGCCTGCACAGTTTGCATGGTGACAATGAGTTCAGGAAGTCATTTATGCTCAGTTCTGAAACTGATTTCCCTTCTGCCACTTTCTGTTCGACCCATTTCAATTTAATTCAATGGTCAAAATTTAAAGTATATTGTTTTCCATCTTGAAAAGTAAATCCTTCATTTTAAGTTTTCAGACAATTATCTAAGTCTTTATTTTTCATTTGGAATAGGTCTAAGTTTTTACTCTCCTGAGAGTTTGTTTAAGCAACCATCTCGCTTGTCTGCTGTAAAAACAATATTTTAAAGATGCAATTTGCTGTGAAAGAAGTGGTTCAACATGCAATTCTCTTCTGTCTTTGATGGATCATTTGCTCAGACATAATGAATTCTGCTGAATCTGATAACTTTATTGCTCATAAAGTAATCACAGTGAAGTAATGAGTTACTATATCACCATTTTTGCTTTGTTTCTCATTGCTTGCCTTTTACACTTGAAAAAAGTCCTTGAGGTCCTGATTAGTCTTCTTGGCCTAAAGGACCAGGCTGAAAGAAAAAATTATTCCGATTCTTTACTTTTGATTCACCATTGCTCTGAAATAATGAACGGTGTCCTTCCTTATAATGACCCAAAACATCAAGGGTGGCTTCCTACTCACTATGAAAAGACACAGGTCCAGCTTTTTCATTGGGATAAAAAACTTGTTAATAAAATCAGCACAGTGGCTCCGACGCGTTCCCCTGTTAGACCTCCGACAGGAGAGTCACAGATCTTAAGAAGAAGAAGAAAGGGAAGGAGAAACAGAGATTCATGGGACGGCAAAAGGGGGGAAAAATGCGATTTCAGATGGTATCAAACAAAAGAAAAGAATGTTACCGTCAGTCCTCTCCCACCAAATTTGCCTCTGCCCAGTTCAATGCTGGGCACTGCTCAGGTCAGGGATTTATTAAAATGCAATAAAGTGACAATATTCCTGGAAAGATGGAGCCATCGTGGAGCCACTTGAAGAATCCTCCTTAAAGGGACTGGTTCAAACCCAACTGGGATCTTCGGCATTGATTTCAAGAGGCTTTCAATTACCCCAGAACCCTGCGGGGTTGAAACAAATGCTGAGCTGGTTGTTGGCAAGGTGTGAGAGGGAAGGCAACACTGCTGCTGCTGCCAGAGCTCGTCACGGACAGAAACACCAGCGCTGCACTCACTGGCACCAGAGCAGCCCCCTCGGTCCAGGAACTGTGTGCAAGGGAAACTGGCACAGGCCTGAGCTGTGTGAAGTGCTCAAAGAGAAAAAATTCATCAAAAGTTTGAAACTTGTATTAAAAGGATCAGAAAGGGCTTGTGTTTACTTCTCACCCAGCACATTTTAGAAGTGCACGCCCTTTTCAAATGCCCTTCCATGTCCTGTTCCCAGCAATGACCTCTACTGTCTGTGCTGGACTTGGGTATTATTTTTCACTGAAACGAGATCTCTTTAATCAGCTTTAAAAACATTGTGAACTGAAACTGCTCTTATTTAAAAGTTTAACTTTACTTTCATCAATTTATAATCAGAGTTCCTCTGCTGTGTTTGATTCCTGACAAACAAGGATAAAAGTCTTGTGCCCCCATTGCTAATGAGATGATAAAACAGCAGGGATCAAGTTTTTAATTACTACAGGCTATGCACTGGAGAGGTACCAATGATATTTTCTATTGCATGTCTAAGTTGTAACTTCAGGCTCATGACAGTCATGCTGTGCTCCTCTGCCTTTGATGATCACTCATCTTTGTCTCCTGAGAACACACAAAAATTTCGGAGCTGGGATCCTGGGGGGCTGGCAGTTATTGCTGTAACCTGGCACAGGTTCCAGGGCAGCGCCGGTGCCTGAGCCGAGGAGAGCGCACGCGCAACGCGGGGAACTTCTCTTCTCACACAATCTAGATCCTCCATCTAGTTGTTCCTTTAATAATTATGCTTTTAATTAAGCAGGAGAATAATTTAATATTGTTCCCTTTTTTCCTATTAGAAGCACAATCTATTACCTTCTCATACATAAAGCATGGGGCCACAGGCACACAGCAACGCACGTTTTTGGCACTAGGGGACCCAGGTCTTGGAAAACTGTCAATACAGGCATGTTTCTGGAAATGCTCCTCATTCCCACCCATGTTTATGAGCTTGTTGAGTAAGTTTTGTTCCCTTGAATAAGATTAATATTGATGCAAGACATTAAAATGCATTTCTAAGTGATAAAAATGAGAGAGAGCTGAGGCTGATAATGCTGCAGACCTATCCTTGCCTTCCCCAGTGCCGCAGATCTTCCTCACACAGATCAGCCTGCACATATCTGGCCGTTATCCTGGTTATTCCAACGCTTCTCTCCCCTCTGGCTGCACCCCGGGGTCTCACGCAGGAGGGAGCCTTTCCCTGGGCTGCGGCGGGAGGAGAGCGCGCAGCGGCGCTGGCACGGGCACGGGCACGGGCACGGCACGGGCACGGCACAGCTGGGCTGCTCCGAGTCCCCTCTCTCAGCTGCCCCGGGGCCACAGCACTGCTCAGGCCACCAGAAATTGTGGGCAGGAATAAATCTGAAGCTGCTGTCTCACAGAACCTCTCTGAGTTCTTCCCTGAACACAGGGTTTGTCTTCTGGTGAAGGCGTTGGTGAAATCTGAACGTGAGCCCACCAGACCTTTCGAATCAAGCAAAGGCTGTTTCCACACGGGCCATGTACCCCCAAAACTTCCTCTGAAGCCCCCACTGCTTTTTTCTGCCACAGCTGCACAGCTCTGCCACTGTTCCATGGCATCCTACAGACATAATTTCCTTTAAATTCCTTTATGCTGAGAGAGCACTCTGTGCAAAAATTATTTCATCCCTATTTCGTGCTGCCTTTTCTGTTTAATCTCTGCTTGATGTGAGAGATAGGTATGCCTCAGCCTTTTATCCAACTAAAATGAAGCTGCCATTCCTTTCCTTCCTTCCTTCACTTTAAACTTCCTCTCTGCAGCTAAATCTTAACCCAGGAAAGAGTTTTCTCTCTGGGGAAGGAGTGAAGACCACAGAAAAAGTGACGTCTCCAGTGGAGCCAGCAAGGGGGAAAAGATGAGCCTGGATTCAGGAGCAGAAGATCCTCCTTGAGTGCTGAAATACAAAAAAAATAAGGAGCTACTTTTTCTCTGCCTAGCAAACTTGAGGAATTTCCAGTGGCATCGTTTGTGTCAGGGTGAGATGCCAAAGGACGCCTCGTGTGCAGAGACATTGCAGAACACTCTGCAAGCAGCCCTCAACTAATATATTCATTTCTGTAAGAGCTGGGAGTTCTGATCTGACTTGGACTCTCCAGGGACTGCATGGCAGACAAATGCTGCAGAGAGCAGGAGCCCAGCTGACCCACTTCTCTCCAGCTTGAGGATAAAACCCCACTGCTTTGGTCGCCCCATCCAGCCTGGCTGTAAATAATCATTCTTAGGGAGACGGGGGAACACTCACTTCAAAAATGCTTCACAAATCTGAAACTTCTACTAAGTAACCAACCACGATTAATGCACTTGGCTGTAGAAATCAATTGTATTTTAAAAGCAAATCATGAAGGAGACTTCATCCTTGTTCTCTTTCACAGCTGATAGGACAGATCAAAACTGCAAACACCACAAACGCTGCGCTGACTGCAGCCCAAACCCAGCTCACATGCACTGCTTTATGTTACAAATGCAGGACAGCCCAGGAACAGACTGTTGTGTGTGGAGGCCAGCAGTGGCCCTTCAGAACCCACAGCTCATATCAGCTCCCACCACTGCATAAACAGAAGCAGGAGACATTTCATGTGCTGCACAATGGAACTTGAAATGAAGTTGACCATAAAATGTGTATAATCTAAACTGCAGAAATCGCTCCACTCCAATGATCTGTTCCCTAAAAAGAAAAATGTGAAGTGTTTAAAAGATTTAGCAAAATCTGTGCATAGATTGAATAAATCATCATGGGTATCAATTATATCTTGAAAATGGTGTACAGCTCTTGTAACATCAAGGACTGGTTTTAATTACGTCTTCAGTGTAACTAATATTTTCTTAATTTTAATGAATGTTGTCCTATTATAGGATTAACTTGTGCTGAAGCTGGAGAAGCCAAAAGAATTTTCGATTAAAAGAATTGCAAAGACATTTGAGAGGTACACCGAGAACAGCAGATTGTTTTGAAAGACGTTGGATTTTGGCCCAAATGCTGTTCCACTTTCTGACTCAGTGAGTCATCCCATGGCAGTATGGCAAGCAAGACTTGGCCTTTTTTCCACAAGTGTAAAAAGTAAATATTGCAGTGGGCTGCAAGGGCCAAGCTGTAGTAAATCCCTGTCTATACAAGAGGAATTTGCATATCTAAAGTGATCCCAGGACATCACTGTAACTCCTAACAGGGAGGCACATCAGTAACTCTGCCAGGTTCCTGTGCTCAGCCGTGGCTCGTGTTCAGCTGCGTTTCCACTCAGCCTGTGCCACTGCAACAGCTCTGATGGGGCAGCACAGCTCCAGCAGCAAGGCAAGGTGTGCAGGGAAATACTGTGGAAGGGTCAAAGAGCCACCTGGAAGGCTCCTGAATCAAAAACAAAGCAAAAAACCTGACTTTGCACTTATCATCGTAATTTCAAAGCATTTTAGCATTCTGTTATTGAGGAGGGATGGAGCTTAGGTAGCTCCAGACAGGGCAGAGCAGCGGGGGTTTGAGAGGTGCCAGGAGCCCATTTCGTGGGCACTCAGAGGGTGCCCCTCCTCGCCCGGCTTGCCCAAAGGGTGGCCATGGCCAACCACCTGCTATTTATGCTCAGGATTTTTCATTTGGGTCCATTCTCAGGCTCCTGGTCAGGAGTGAGCTCCAACGGGGGACGTAAAGAGCCGGAGCTCGTGATCCACAAAGAGTTTGTGGGAAGCAGCTGGGTTGGTGTACACACATCAAGTGTTGGTGCAGGGATCAGAAGTCATCACTCAGCCTTGAAAATGGGCTTTGAGCAAGGGGGAGAAGGAACTTCACGTTGCTTTTACACTAAGGCTCTGCTATTAAATTAAAGTAAGAATTCCAAACCGAAATATTCCTGTTCACAGAGAAATGAAGGCAGTCCTTGGGGCTACATCCACCTCAAGCCTCGTGATTCCTGCGTGCTGAGGACGGAAACGTTTGCATTTGGCATCTCACTTCTCTTCAGCAAGTTTATTTCCTGTGACTTTTTCATTAGAAGAGCTGTAGTGTGTATCGAGAGCATTATTTTGCTTACACAAAAGGAGAACTGGATAATAGGTGCTTTTTATGTCTCCTACTGCTGGAGAGCCATAATATTTAAGTCATAAATGGGCAAATGTCAAAGCTGGTCTCCCACTGTGCCTGACTCCCTCTAATAATTAGGTGCTGTTTTATTGTTCTGGGACTTAGCTGTGAGTCCAGCTGTCAGCTGACATAACTGGTAATGGAAGGACCACATTCCTCATAACCAGACAACTCCCTTCAAAATCCACGGCACATTTACAGCCCCCACAGTCGAAGGATCAGGTTTCAGGCCATAGCTGTGCACAGCAAAATAACATCTCAGCCTATGTGACTGCACTCCTACATGCACGTATTTGGCTTCAAAAATTTGTGTTCATACAAAATAAGGAGGACCAGAGCTTCCATCCAGCTATGAGTGGGCCTTGCCTTTTTCTCTCCCATCCATGGAATCAGAAAGCAGCCCCGTGGACGGAGGACCTCTGTGGTTCCCAGCCACCACAGCAGACATTTGCAGCAGCAAACCACTGACAAAATTTAGCAGCTTGCCAAAAAGCAAGGAAAAAATGGAAAAAGCCAACTGCAAAGGTTGTTGGGAGCATGTCCAGGTGTGGACAGATGGCTCTGATTTATGTTTGCCAAAGGGAAAACGCAACAGCCGTTTATGGCCCGCCTGTGTTGCTGCTGCTGGAAAGGTGTTTCACCATCCACCACCCTCTCCAGGCTCTGAGGCTCCCGGGATGCTGCACAGGGCAAAACCCTTCTCCTGGGGCTGCCAGCTCCATGGGGGAACCTTCCCATCCTGCCTTACCTGTTCTTTGAAGGGCACAGGCAGCCACACCAGCTCAGTACCTGCTGGAGAAGCTGCTGGGGCAGAGTTATTTCCTGGCTGAAGGGAACGAGGGGTTGGTGTCCCCTGGGAATGAGGGCTTTGGTGTCCCCTGGGAATGAGGGGTTGGGGTCTCCTGGGATGGGGGGGGTGGGGGCCCT
>VZRQ01011009.1:10504-25299 GCA_013397975.1 Machaerirhynchus nigripectus
AATGAGGGCTCGGTGTCCCCTGGGAATGAGGGGTTGGTGTCCATGGGAATGAGGGGTTGGTGTCCCATGGGAATGAGGGGTCGGTGTCCCCTGGGAATGAGTGGTTGGGGTCCGTGGGAATGAGGGGTTGGTGTCCCCTGGGAATGAGGGGTTGGTGACGGAGTGGTGCTGCTGTGTGGGCCAGGAGCCGACTGGCTCAGGGGACTCTTTGCGAGGTGCACTGCAGGGACAGGGACCTGTGTCCCCGTGCCAGCACAGGGATGATCATCCTGCACCTCTCTCGCAGCCTGAGCCCGTGTGGAGGGCAGCGAGAGGGCAGCACGGACGCAGGAGCTGCTGGGGTGGGACATGTCCCCCACCCTCTGGAAGCCTCGGGTGGAAGGGCAGGGCAGGATCTCGGGAACAGCCTCTCCACGAGGCGTCCTTGGAAAGGAAGGAGCTGCAGCCCCGTGCTGCCCCAGCCCCGTGCTGCCCCAGCCCAAAGGCGCTGCGGTGCGGGGCTGGGATGAGGAGCCCTTTGTGGGCTGCACAGGCCCGTCAGTGATGGGCTGCACGGAGCCTCCCGTGGCAGCGGGCACACTCGTGCCGAGCTGCGGCCCAGCAGCCAGGACGTGTGGAGCTCTCGGGGAGAGGATTGTTGTCAGGATTGCTGTGCTGCTCTATGCCAGAAAATCAAATTAGCTCCTCGCTACTCCACTCTAGCAAGAGCTCCCTGCTGGAAAGGCTTCCTCCTCCAGCACGCACTTAGGAAAACAAGGCAAAAATAGCTCCTTCAAAGGCAGTGGTGTGCAGGAAAAACACTGAGGAAACACAGAATCCTTAACATCTCCCTGCCGAACCTTTAGTCTGTGAAACCTGCTCTGGTGTAAGCAGCGCCTTGTTTCTGGGCAGAATCTATAAGGGCAGTCCCATATTGCCAGAAAAGAGGTAAGAGACCAGAGGTTTGGATAGGAAATTTATTTGCCACAGCATTCTATTGGACACAGAAATGACATAAAAACATTCAACTGAAAAGGAAGGCGATCACTACATCAGCAAGTTCTAGGGATTTACTAACAGCCATGGATTGACCCTGGTGAAGGTGTTAATTCACTTTAGTGGTTTTAGGATTAGGAAAAAAGCACAGTGAAAAAAAAAGAGGAAAAAAGAGGAAACAACGTAAGATATTTCTCTGCTTTCTAAACACTAACTAATCAATCAGCAGAGTTTTTGCTAGATAAGAAAGTTCCAGTGGTGGCTATTTGTGAGATACTTAATGCACAGAGACTTTTTTTTAAAATTATTTTTGCCCAGGAGACAAATGTGTAACCATATGATTTTTCCCCCTGCTATGTTAAAAATGCATTTATATTTTTTCAAGCACACCCCGATTAAAGAGGGCACATCTGTTTTAAGTCCTTCTTTATGAAAATTACTGAGCTTCCTCTGAAAGCTTATCTTTTAATTTCAAAATTCTTTGTAGCAATAACTTAGATAATAACCAACCATATTTCTGTCTTCTTTAGAGGAAAAAAAAAAAGAGAGAGAGAAAGAAAGAAAGAACCATTTTGAGCTTTGAACTCCCCCTCCCTCCCCTCGCTGGGTCTCCTTTGAAAAGGCCCCCCTCATTTGCGTTTAAAATGGATGTTTCATACTGGTTGATTAGTGTTCGTGTGGGATACCAGCCGCTCCGAGCGCCGGGCTCAGCTTGAGCCCTGCGGATTATTCATCAACTTCCCCGGCAGGGGGGACCCTGCCTCTCTCCCCGCTCAGCACCAAAGAGTTCAGCTTTGCTTTTTAACAGGGTTTTTTTCTCCTTTTCACAAAGTTGTTTCTTTTTTTTTTTCCCTTTTCTCCCCGCCACTCCTTCCCCGCGAAGGGGGGACTCGAGTGCCCGTAACAGCAGCTCTAGCACCGGCTCCCTCCCAGCAGCAAACCTGCCCCTCCCCGAGCCGCCTCCCGGGCTGAGAGCAGGCATGGATGGGGCTGCATGCACCATATGTCTGCCTGCTTCCAACCATTGTTTAAGGCAAAGATCATTGAAATACGTAAATTGGGACTTGGAGAGGCACTCGGGTTTATCACCGTGGCCATTTATGGCATCTCCTTCATTTCTTTTCCCCGAGGTCTGACTGGTGTTTTGTTTATCCTTTATTAAGTTAGCGAAGATGTAGAGGAGGTTGGGCTGTGTCTGTATTACCAGCATCTCAGGATCATTTATCGTGGTTGCTGTCAGCATTTTGAACACCAGGTCTAAGCCAGCCCTGAGCAGACTTTTACAAAACTGTTGTTTGGCATCAGCTACCTGTGCATGTTTGTGGTATTTGGTTGTTAATATTCATCACCCCCACTGAGATGATGCCTCAGAACCAGTGAAAAGGAGTTGTCTTTGTGCAGAACAAAAACAAATAGCAGGCAGTTTTGTGTGCCTGAAATGCAGCCCACTCCTGTGCCATCTGAGCTCACGAAAGATGAGTCCCCTGCACACCCGGGGTCCCAGGCCCCCAGGCCGTGGTGGATGCAGGAGGAGCAGCGCCACACCAAGAGGTTTCCCAGGCATTAGCGAGCACGTGTATTTCCCTTTGCTCCTTTGTCTCCAGCTGCCCAAAGGCAGCCCTCCTTCCCTGAACATGGTGACTTGGCATGAAATTACCATGCCTGAGAAAGGCAGAACTACTTTCTTTTAACTTCACCCATCTAAACCAGGCACGAACTTGGATGATTTGCTGTGAAGGGTCTGTTGCTGATGGGAAGAAACCAGCACCTGCAGAATGTGCCAGCCCCACCAATACTTACACTAGAAAAGAACATCCTGCATTTATGGTGTACCCTATTCCCTCTGATGGAATACAGATAACTGGTTTGGATCAGAATCCTAAATTTTAGACAGCAGAGACTGGGTGAGAATCTTCACACTTACTGAGACACAGGATGGTTTGGTGCAATGCTCACAATCACTAATTCTTCTTAAAATTAACAGCTACCATGAGCTGAATTTTAGTTTTTATTTCCTGCTGCCATCCCTGAAAGTTCTGAAAAAAAGATTTTTCTTCTTCAGTACTTTGAGTGAACTGTATTTCTCCTTTGGGACATCTTTAATCTGCTTACAAGGAGGTTAGTAGGAGTAAGAGACACAGAACAGCACTAAGCAGACTTTGAAAACAAGAACTTCTTTACACCCACGTGGGCACCCACAGCTCCTGCTTCCTGGTGAAATCCAAACTGATGATAAATTTTCTCTCTTTGTAACTTAATTTTCTGGTTTTGAACCTCTACCTCCTGGCTGAGGGGTCTCACCATGAAACCACTGCATGTACAGGTCAGATGTGGTATTTTAGAGTACCTCACATCCAGATGCTCCTCCAGGAATTGGTGCTTGGGTGCTCCCTCCAGGCCCTGATTCCAGGGGGGCTCTGCCAGCTGTGTCCAGCTGCACAACCACCTCTGTCCAGCAGACAGACCTGGGAGGATCTGGAAGCTCACTGGCCAAAGAATGATTTGGGGTCTATCCAGTGCTGGACATACTCTAAAGAAATTATGCAGCCTGAAGTTGAGGATTTAGGTACCTGAATCTCTCAAAGGCTTGTTTGGAGCACAGGAATGTTTCCTCTGACAGCCCTCCATGCTTCCTTACTCCTCTCAGCTTTGTGCCTGCCCCAGCCGTGGCCACAGCAGCATCTGAGTGTCAGCCAGAAGGGCCTCGTGTGAATTCTGCCTCTCTCTGCCTTTTCCCAGGGGGAATCCATGCAACAGCCACAGGAATTTAAATCCATCCATGGGTGGATGGACACGCGTGCAGGGACCAGGGGACCGGTAACTGAGCTGGGTGCCACCAGGGCACAGAGCACAGGCAGAGCTGCCAGGCACAGAGCAGGGGGCAGAGCTGCCAGGCACAGAGCAGCCAGGGCACAGAGCAGGGGCAGAGCNCACAGGCAGAGCTGCCAGGCACAGAGCAGGGGGCAGAGCTGCCAGGCACAGAGCAGCCAGGGCACAGAGCAGGGGCAGAGCAGCCAGGCACAGAGCAGGGGCGGAGCTGCCAGGGCACAGAGCAGGGGCAGAGCTGCCAGGGGCAGAGCAGGGGCAGAGCTGCCAGGGCACAGAGGGGCTCCAGCAGTGGCATCAAAAGGGACACGGAGCCAGGCGGGGACCACAGCGAAGCTGGAGGTCAGAGGATGTTGCAGATGTTGCAGGAGAAGGAAAGACACACCCTACAGACGGTGCTGCACTACAGGGGTGCAGTCCTCACCAAACCCTCCAGCAGGACCTGGGACTGTCCCAGGAATACCCCAGGAATATCCTTGTGCCGGGATCTCTTCGGGCCACTTCAGCAGGGTACTGTGAATTGGCACAGCCCCACCGACCCGAGTGGGTTTGAGCAAAGAAACTGCAACAGAAGAGACCAAAGAGAACCTCAGGAGCCCTCAGGGATTTCACCTGACGTGTCCAGAGGCACGGGGACACTCCAGAGGCTTTGCACTGGGGCAGGGGTGAAGCCACGGGTGCCAGGCTCATCCAGCTGGGGCCTGCCCATCTCAATCCATGTCAGCGAGGCCATGTTCATCCTCTGCCTGAGGGGATAAATACACTGTGATATTCAGTATATTTGATAGCCCACCGACAGTGGGGACCTGCCAGGGCAGCAGCAAGGCTCAGAATTCAGGCCAGAGCAGATTTTAAATGCAATGCAGTTATTACATTTCAGATTACTGTTACTGCCACCAGGATCTTCACCACCATAACCAGCAGCCTTCCTCACAGCAGTCCCCGTGCAAAGCCATTCAGCAGGATCATTTGTAACGTGGGCCATCAGGCATTTGGCATTTTAGAAGTTAAAAAAACCAGAATTTTTTTAAGTCAGTATCCACCAATATTCCAAGGGAAGCAAGTGAAAAGGTGACAGATGTTCTGCATGGAGGCAAGTACAAACTTTAACACAACATAAAATGTGTGAGAATGATTTAAACTCAGTTGCAAAATTAATTATTGAAGGTTTAAAATTGTAAAGCACCATTTGGGCTTTAAAGAATGTTCAAAATAAAGAAAATAACTCAGGTATTTATTGTTTTGCTTCAATTTACCTTGATGCTATAAATAGCTGACAAGAAATGATGACAAATAAGCTATTGTAACCCTTTGGGGGTTTATTAGGTCATTTGTGAGAGGTCTGAATAGAGTCATTTGTTGCCCTCAGGTGTTCGAGAGTCTCTTTACCCTTGGGAAAGGAATTTAACAAAGGAGTGTATTTCAAAGAAGGCACTCTGTGTTTTCTACCCTTTTTCTGAAGTGTTTTCAAACACACTCCACGCTAAAAATTCTCAGAAGTGAGAAAAGGAGGGATATATCAGATGACTCCTGAAGCAGCTGACAATCCCAGGGAGCAGAAGATAGGGTCAGATTTTAGATGCTTGAATCCCAAATACATTTTCACTCTAGGAGGCCCCGATTTATTTTTGCCCCACCCACTGGGTGCAAACTTTGAAATGCACAGTACGAAGTGTTGCACTAATGCCCTACTTGTGTTTTTTTATTTGGCTGAAATGTGACATGTCTTAATTTCTGTCCACTTCCAAACACACCGGGCAGGTCCTTCCTTACAAAGCACTCTGCATCTGCCTTGATCTGTGTATCTTCTCAATTAGCTTGAGCTGTAGCTGTTGTTCAGGCTGTGATAAAACAGGCTGTCAGGCAATAGCAACACAGCCATCAAACCGGATCTGCCAAAACAGCCGCGAGGGAAAAACCAAGGACACGTTTGACTGCCCGGGGAGCATCCCGGTAATCTCGGCCCCAAAAGCAACGGCCCAGCCGGTCCCTGCACGGGATGAAGGGTGGAAGGGAAGGCCAGGGGAAAGGGAAAATGGAATTTCAGCTGTGGCTGTATTTTTTTAGTGACATTTAGGCCGTGGGTCCCACGGAGCAGTTTTAGCATCCCCCATGTGTCTGTAGGTCGGACGGTGCCAGCAGGCGAAGTCACCAGCTCGTTATTTCTGTTTCAGATCCTCAGAGATGAAAATCTGTGGGAGTCATAAAGTTAACAGTGACAGTGGTGGAACAGCTCAGCCTAACTGAGTAGAGTAAATTTGCACTATGGAAACCTTGAATGCAGCAGTTGGTGGAGATCAGGTAATAAACAAGACTGGGGTTTTTATTTTTCTTTGAAGGCGATTGCTGATGGATCCAAGGCAACAGTTAATATTCTTTGATTCAGGAAAAGCATCCTTCCTGTACAAATTTTGGCTAAAATAACTTCCAGTTGTAGTGTTTATCAGAGAAGTGAGTCAGACAGAAGTAAGGAAACCACAGGCTAAGCGTGCAAAAACCTGATTTTGATTAGGGAGCTGTCACAAGAACAGCAGTTAAGACAGGGGTCACAGGCTTCTCTGGCTGAAACAGGGGCAGATGGACTCACTGGATTCACTGACTGGGACAGGGATGTGTAAAATAACAGAAACTAGAATTCAGCATGAATTTTTCTTCTACCATTGTTTTGTCATTGATTTCAAATAACGCTGCTCAATCTGCCAGCACCACTGCTCTATCTTTCACCCTGTTTGTCACTAGAAGTACAGGAAAACCACAAATGGCTCAGAGATTTTTATATTTTGGTTCAGGACCGAGCTGTATTTCTTGCTCTGTACAACTGGATGTTCTATTTGTCACTCCAAGACCATAAACCTGGTTTTTGGTGGGAACCATTAAAAACTCTCAAAGTTTAAGAAAAAAATTGTGTCCTTCTAAAAAAATATTATTTTTTAAAAATGTACTTAATGACTTCTATGGGCTGCAAGCTGGTGGTTTTTATCCTACTGGGAGGCTGGAAGATTTCACTGTGTTTTTATAGCTTCTGCCAGTCCCTTTTCCAGCATCAGGCAGAAGTTAATGTTTGAGAATGAGAGAAACAGACAAAGCAATGGGAACAGAACCTGTTTTCAAAGCACCTTTCCGTTTTCTGGATGGGGTTTTGTTTCCCTTGACAGAAGTCTGAATGTAGAGGGCATTTCTGACCTACATTTTTGGGAGCTGAGCACTGCCTGTCTGTGTGTACATAACTCAGAGCAAAACACTGTCTGTGCTCTCCCCGCTGGCGGGCAGGGACTGGGCACTCCCAGCACCCTCCAGAGCTGGGTACAGAGGTTCCCACATCGTCCCAGAGATGGTCCTGCAGCTCTGGCTGCCGTATAACTCTTCTGTCACAGAAAAACCCGCTTCCAGCAGTTTATAGCTGCAATAGAAACCAGCCAAGTGTCACAAACTCTGCACCCCAGTTTGGGGTCTCAGGGGAATAAAGGTGCCTGGCTACCGGACTGAGTTCGCCTGCACAGTGAATGGACTCGGGAGGAGTCCCAAACTGGCCAGCCCGACCCCTGCTGCAGGACTGGATCCCTCTGAGCCCTTGCTGCCCCTGGCTGGGCACGGGCTGGCACAGCCGGGGCCCTGCAGGGCAGCAGCGGCTCCTGAGCACACCCTGCCTCGGCCCATGGGCTGCACGAGGCTGCAGCCCTGTTCCCACCACTCTCAAAAATGATTTCCTGCCCTTATTCAGGGCTTCAAGAGCGTACTGTCATCCACTTAGACTCCACTTGAACCCTCTCTCAAGTGAATGCCCTCCAGCTCTTGTCTTCAAACAGTGGTGTCCATCCTTTTTGATCATACAAGTCATGTAGATTTTTCAAAGGCAGAGCTGATGCTCACGGCCCCTCTTCTCTCCTGCTTCCTGATTTCTTGACTGAACTCACTGTGCATTCAGTTCACAAGCCATTCATGCAAATAAGGCACTGCATACTCAAAAGATGTCCAAGATGAGGAATAGCTGAGATCAGACTGCCCCTATTGGAATAATTCATGTGGCCCATGTATCTTTTGCTTAGGCTAAATTTGAGGGCATACAAAAACTTGCTTGTTAGTAGGCAAATATTTTAACTGTGACTACAGCTTATTCTGGCTGCCACTCACTCCAGGTTACTCTCTCTCCTTATGGGTCTTTCCATATCTTGCCCATATTGTCCTGGATGTACCCACAGACTGCATGCATCCAGCTTGGAGAGACTTATTTACTCCTAAGCTGCCTCTGGTGCAAAGAACCTGAGGAGTTTTGTCAAGACAGTTTTTGTGCTGGGAAAGTACAGAAGAGTAACTTGGAGTGCCTGGGGAAATCTATAATCAAAAAGTTCAGTGCATTTGAAATTAGGCACCTTCAAGAATAGAGAGCACCTGAGCAGGAGATCCCAGCACCAGCTTGGTGCAATTCTGTGTTGCACACTGCAAGCACACAGAGCCTGCTCCTCCATTGAAATCCACAGAAGAAACAGTTTTGGTAATTAAACCCCATGTATCTATTTCTGGAACCCTTAGAATAAATTAGGAGCTCTGCAGAAACCCACCACAGTCCCAGTAGATGAAGCCGTGCCTGCCACCTCTTACCAAAATGACCCAAGAGTTAAGGTAGGGCACTTGAAAATCAGCTGCTGACACTGTTCTACAGAGAATTAGTTCGGTTGTGAGAGCTGATTCCCACCAGATAATGACTCCTGCCAGCTCCCCCAGCAATGCTGACATCTGTGTTTGTAATTCAGCACATGAATGTGAGACTGAGCTAGTCTGGAAACCAAACTGTGGTGCAGGAGGCAGTAAGAAATGTGTTCAGATCCCGAACTGAAATGCATCCTTGGGATCTGAGGTTCCAACCTCACTTTGGAAGCACCTGAGAAATGAAGCCATTCCATTTCTTTCTCCTTCTCCTGATCAGCACCAGGGAAATGGGAGGCCGTTCCCGGGGAGCGATCAGCACACCAGTGCAGCCGCTGCTCACGTGCTCCCAGTCCCTCGCAGCTCGGCTGCAGCGCACTGCCCCACCTGTGAGCCCTGCCACGCAGCTCCAGGCCATGTAAAGCAACTGCTCTTCCCTTCTCAGGCAATCTTTGCTTCCCTTCATAGTGTGGTGCCTGTTTGTAATTCCTGGTACATGCAGGAGAAATATCCTTCCATAGCGACAGACGCGCTCCTTTAAATATGTGCCAGCAGAGACTGAGCCCTATTAATTTTAATTTACTGCGTTATATATCAGATCATTGTGATTGATCGATTCTAAATGAGAGGTGCTACAATAAGATTTAAGGAAAAGGTTTAAAATTGAAAGTAGGCCTTCATTATTTTGGTGCTCAGTAATTTAGGATGACAGTGCCTTCAGTAGACAGCATCTGAAGGGAAGTGCTAAGACAGTACTGAAACACTCATGGTGTCATAGAGAGAGGGCAGTACAAGACAACAAATGTGACTTCAGGTCTTGACACACAAATATAGGAGGAAGAAATAGGAAACTTATAACTGTCTGACATACTGCAGCAAAGTCTCTGAAAACTACGAACCCTCAAAGAAAGTCTACAACTGCTGGCCAGGATCTCAAAGCACCCACCAGTCTGGAATCCCACGGAACTGAGGGTGGGTCAGTAGAGAATTAAATGCTCACTCCTGTTTTGGTATCATTGAAGTACTGAATTCACAAGCACCTGAGCTAAAACCTACTGCCTTTACAGGCAGCCTGGGACAGACTGAAAACACACATGTGCCTTTGCTCACCCGGACTGGGTGATGACTTTGCTTCCCAGTCAGGTGCTGTGTGAAGTGTAACTGCTGTCCCTGCTGCAGAAGTACCCCAGAAAGCCAAGTTTTCAGGAGTCTGCCTTAAGAATTGCATTATCTCTGGAGCACTTGCATGAATGAAGCAGTAGGACGTGAGTAAATACTGCCACGGGTGGAAGAAGTACAGGTTTAAATGCAAATTGCCTTTGAAAAAGGTCATGGAGCACCAAGTGTTGGGGTTTTATTTTCCTCATAAATACAAAACAAGTTGCCTTCATGCACTAGAATGTTCAGAATAAATAAGCTGCTATGGAAACAGAGCCCAGGGTATGTGGTTTGCTCGATGCAGGTAGCCAGGTGTACAGAGCATGTAGAAACGTGTCTGACTCTTAGCTGTGCTCTTCCACCCTTTCCAGCCCTGCACCCCACACTCGTAGGAGCCAGGAGCAAAGTGCTTTTTCTAATACTTGACTACTTCCCTGAGGGATCCACTCTGCCTCTCGTAACTCAGGATACCACTCGCGGATTTGTGTTCTCGGTTGGCACGGGTGTGTGCTTGTCAGATAACCAAGAACTCAGCCCATCTTTCAGAGGAAATTCTTGGAATATTGAACCCGTGAATTCCCTTGCTGAGGCAGGGTTTGGGTGGTGGCTGGGGTCTGACCCTGGGCACAAAGCAGCGGCCTCGGTGCCCGTGTCGGTGCCACCGGCACAGCCCAGCGGCGTGGGCAGGCACAGCCTCAGCGCCACGGGGCCGCTCCTTCTCAGGCACTGACAGAGCTTTCAGTGAAAACATTTCAGAAATGATTCTGCAACTTAAGAAAACATACTTCATTTCCTTTACCATGAAACCAAATTCACTGTACATTACAGCTTTAAAGCTGAGATCTAAGGTTCAGATCAACTCTTTAATCCTGACTGTGGCTTCGGGTACTTCCTGATATTTATGAGAAATGCTCCAGGCCTGCAGCTGGGCTTTGAACAAAAAAATAATGAACTTCGTTGACTGTGAACAAAGTTCTACACTATTTTAAAGAAAGTTAAGCTGTGACATTTTTTAATCCAACACTAAATCACATAACCCAAATTCTCTGCATAATTCAGGAATGTTCAAAGCAATAAGAAGACAATTAGATCAAACTGGGTTGCTAAATGAGCTGAAATCAATCTATCTAAACTTGAGAATTCTTGCTAGTGTCTCTCCTGAAATACTCCCATTTTGCTATATAATATCTGAATCAAAACACTGTTTCAGTTCTATTCTAACACACTCCATACACTCACTCTCCATCTCCTCTTGCTAGTTAAAAATACAGGCAATAAAGGACGTCTTACAGAATACACATCTTAAAGAATTTCATCCTTATTTACAGAATATGGTTTACAAATCTAATTATAGAATTAACTCCTGGAGGCCTTGTTCCTGTCTGTATAATGTGACCTCTCCATTTAAGACAGCTGTTACTGAGAACTTAAGCCAAATCACTTCTTGCTCCCTTCACTCAGGATTTGGACACAAAGTAAATGTCAGCTTGGCCTGCTCTGAATTTTCGATGGGCAGAAATTAACAGAAAAGATCAAGCTGGCAGAGCACAGGAAATTTTGGCAGGGATATGCTGGTGTGTAGGTAAGAGGCCATTTTCTCTTCAGGAGAAGGGGGCTCAGGGCACCGAGTGACAAACAGGGCCTGCAGAGATCAGATGCCCCGGGGACAAGGAGCACACCAACCCCAAACCCAGGCTGCCCCTGTACACACAGAACATGCTGGTGCCAAGGGGGACAGGAGAAAGTCCTACACCTGCTCCGAGAACACAGCAAGTCATGTTTTAAGAGAAGAGATACAAAGTATAAGGGCTCAGACAAAAGGAGTAAGAATCTGAAGGAAAAAATCAGAAATTAGGGATGAAAAAAGCAGACTAGAGAACGGCAGGGAAGTACAAAGTTGAAACCTTTCTTTTCCCTCTTCTTGAGAGAAAGTACTTTCACAATATTTGTTATGCAGCTGTGCATTATTTCCTTAGGAGCAATTTTTTTTCTTTTCTGTCACGTGCCTTTTGCTTTCTGTTTTGGGATGTAAATAGTGCCTTGCCTGTCCCCCATCTCCAGGCAGGGCAGTAAGTAAATCAGGCTCCCCTGTGCAGGCACAGCCACCTCTATCTCAGCCACCACTGCAGGAAGTGAAGTGTGACAATCACAGCTTGCACTGGGAAGAAGCAAGGCTGTTAGCTCATGAGACAGTATTTCAGACACCAGTCTTTAAAACTTTGCCTCTCTCACTTCAGAAAGAAACTTATTAAGAAGGTAAAAGCACTGTGGTCCAGACTCACAACCAGTTAATACCCACCACAGGAACCTGAATTCCAATGCTTATTTTTGAGAAATGCCCATTTGAAAGTTTCTTAACAAATATTTAATGAGATTCAGGACAGTATGTTGGGCTTCTAAGAACCTAGCCACACATGTGAGTTATTGAGTTCTGTTCTGAAGGATTCCTTGTTTCCTCTTGCTTCAGCACAGCAAATAATGGTTTTTATTCTCGAGGTGGTGCCTTTTCTGGGGTCAGAACCAGAAGAGCTGGCGATACCTGGTCCCGGTGCTACAAGGACTATGTGAAGGTAGGAGTTCAACCTGCATTGTGAGGCACTTGTAATACACTTACACATTACACTACAGGTAGTGAGGTATTTTCCTTACTGTGTGCACTGGAGTCACTTATTTATTTACCATTCAGGATCCCCAAGTGCTGCTAACTACACGAGTTAACAGCTGTCTGCTGGTACAGTTCCTGGCTCCTGCCTCCCCAGGCATCTTTTTCCTGTTTATACTTGTACATCAAATGGGCCTTTGGAAAAATCCCTGATTTCCTTTTGTTCTGTTTTCTTTGTTCTGTTTCCATGCGGTCTTTTCCCCTTTGGAGATGACATGTATGGGAAATGGCTTATTGTGGCAACAGGAGACAGAAGGCAAAAACAATTGCATCACGGGTAAAGCAAACATCAAAGCAGAGTCCAAGCCAAAGAGCTGTGAAAAAAAATATTTCATATGTGATATTTCGACGTGTTGAAGTCCAGTTTGGGAGGGTTTTTGGCAACACACACACAAAAATTAAATGCAAACAGTTACCATTTTCCAAACCTTGTTTGTCTTGCTGTTTCTCTGAACCAGCCTGGGCTGAGGACATGATGGACCTGCTGCTTTTCCACATTCCCTCTGACTATGAAAATCCTCTTAGGCTACCTGTACAGCCAGTTTTAACTGGATTGAATTGTTTTAAAAAAGCATGTCTGAAAGACTGTGAACCAAACTGGAACCCATCTTTCACTAAGTACTAATTAACTGTCTGACAGCCCATGTATAAAAATTAGGGTGTTTATTGTTGAAGTTTATTTTCACTTTATAAGGAATTGCTGTAGGTAGCCAGCCTGATTAAGTACTTTTAACAACTCCCTTCTAAAGATAATTAAGTTCTGCAGTGAAATGTAAGGAACTTGGCATTAAAAAAACGTTAAAGCAGGCAGATATTTTAAATGAATAAACAAACATAACTCTTTCCAACACACACATTCTGCTTTCTCATGATTTACATAACGTAAATGACTTTGACAACATCTTTATATTCTGTTTATCTTAAAATACTGCTGAACCAAAAAAATCTGCATATTGTGTTTCTGGAGCTTTAAACCTCTGACCTAGTGGAGAGTTCTGCAGGCTACAAAGCAATAAAAGTTGCCACTGTGGGTGAAGAGCCCATGGCAAGGAGTAATCGCTGCTCTTAAAAGCACTGAACATGCCACATCTAAGTGGATGCATCGAGTTTGTTAAATATTTATCCAGATTTATACGTGAATAATGAAAATCACATGCTAAAAGTACTTCAGCTGTCTTTACGCAGCAACATCCACACTTTCGTAGCTCGAAAGCTCTTTTCTTAAACTTCTGAAAGAGAATCTGGCTGCCCAAGTGGGTTGCTGTGCTGACACAGTAAGCACAGGAAAACTGGCTTTGTGGACAGACTGACAATGTAAATTAAACAAAAAGAGATATTCCCCTTATTTAAGTATTAATGTTAACAGTGTTAATGTTAACACTTCTACCTGGAATCGCAGAGAACAAGGAAAAGGAACCTTTTTCACTGCAGGTACCTCAAAAGGTAAGTACTTAATTAGGTAATGTTCTCTCTAGTCCCTTGAAGTCAGTGTCTCCAAACACATCACAGCCATCTAATCTTCAAGCAAAGGCACACTTGGAAAAACAGAAATGGTGCACGTGAGCCCCGGTGCCATCTACATATCCTGTGTCTTGTGGAAAAGCTTGCTAGAGAGTCAATTCCCACTTCAGGCCCTTCCCAAGTCGGAAGGTTTGCTGGTTCTGTTGTGAAGCCCAAAGTACAAGTTACGATTCTCTGTAACAGCCACGGCGGCCGGGCCAGCCTCGGCACTGAGAAAAAGGGTTTTTTCCCCTTTGCTTGGCTGCTGCTGTGCTGGGGAGGTCCCTCTGCGCAGGGAGGGTCACTGCCGAGGCTGTGCCACCGCTCCTGGTGACACTCTGTGCCACGCTCGGCCCCGCTGCCAGCGCCGGCCGCGCTTCGCGGCAGCGAGGAACAAGCCACGCTTATTTCTATTATCAGTTACTAAAGTCAAAACATCCCGTCATAGCTCTTTTTATGATAAGGGTTACGTTTCATTGTTTTATAGTTCCATGTCAGTGCGATTAGTCAGTTGTCACAATTTCTAAAGACATGTATTTATTTTATTGCTGTGAGATACAGACCATTAAGTGCATGCGTAATATGTGCATTAATTGGAAGCGCTTTAAAATATTTTAAATCTATCAATAGGTTTTCATGTACTGCATCTGATTTTAAATTTTCCAAAATATATTCATTTGGTAAATGTAGATACTATCAACAGAAAGAAAACTCAGTGCTGATAAAGGGGTCACTGGGGAGTTGCTGGAATGTCTGAACTGCAGGGTCAGTCACGCTTAAGGTAAGCCAGGCTTAAACACGTCCGGAGCACAGCCACGGCTTTAACGGTGCCGAGCGGCGCTGCCCCTCGCTGGAACAACGTCGACTTTTATTTCTTGTTTGACTGCTCCACCTCCTGGTGAACCGGAATTTACCATTCAAGCAACAGATTGTACGAGGAGGAAATCACTTCTAGCGGGAACATTCTCCTCATGTTCCTCGCATGTGCCAGCGAGCGCCCACCGTGCAGCGGGGCAGGGCCGGAGCAGGG
>VZRQ01011009.1:25315-82146 GCA_013397975.1 Machaerirhynchus nigripectus
CGCGGGCGCCGTGGTGAGGGTGCGGCGGCGCCGGCGCTGCTCCGGGCCCGGCCTGCGAGACGGGCGGTGGCTCCAGCGGGGACAAAATCGTGCGGGGGCCTGGGGAAGGCGGCTTGCCGTCTGCAGGGGCGTAGGAGCAGTGTCCCCGTGCGGCCCGAGGGCAGGCTGAGGTAAGGCCGAGGGCTGGTGGGGGTGCGGGAAAGGGGGGTGACTCTGGTTGGGGATTTTGGCCCCACAAACTGCACGGGGCGGGCAGGGAAGTTCGGGCCAGGCCCACGGGGCAGGAAGGGTGGCTGTGAGTGGAGAGGGTGGGCAGGGCTGGGCAGGACCGACCAGACCGCAACGCTGGCAGGTGCTCTGGAGCAGTGTGCTCTGCTCCTGGTGTAAGGTAACAAGTCAGGCTTAATCGAGTCTCCAGTGAACTTGAAAGTGACATCAGTAGGCCGTGGGTTACTCTCGGCTGAGGCCGCAGGTCCTGCCGTGCTCTCCAATCTAATCGACTCAACAGCTCCAGGCCTGGGCGGCCTGTGCCGGTCCGTGCAAACCTGACTCGGAGAGCTTCCCTGCACTCCCGTTATGGCTCTGTCCGTGTGGGGATCCCCGAGCAGGGAGTTCTGCAGGGGTGGGTGTGTTTTACTGAGCCAGCTGAAATTAAAGCAGGGCAAATGCAGTAGTGCTGCTCATTATATTTAGTGGGATAAGGATGGGGAAGGAGAAGATAGAACATTAATGCTGTAGGTTGCTTGTTTTAGAAAATGACAGGAAGAGCCAGAGCCAGAGGAAGACCTCCCAGACAGGGACCTGCTCTACCTGCTGTAGGAGATGCACCTGTAAGTCTGTTTTCTTTTTAATGAGTGCAACCAGGATTTTAAATGTCATGCCTAACCTACTTCTTATTTTAATATCAGGCAGATATGTTAGGTGTTATATGTGTTTATGCATATATTCTGTTGGGTATACAGTACATATAACTCCATTTTATTAAGGACATTTTATTAAGTTTCCAGTAACATGAAACTCTGAATTGTGGGATTGCTTGTGGCTGAAGGTTGCAGTTCTTCCAGCCATGACACTTTTTAATATTATTTATTCACTAGACACTAAAATTACAAAAGACATTTTTATAGAATAACTAGTCAGTTACTTGAGGTATCAGAGGGGCTGCAGAAAATGAGAAGTCCATAAATTTTAGTTAGAGCTTGGAAAGAGGAGGTTTGCTTTAGCTATTAGTTAAATGAATAACAACTTAGGAAAAAAGTTTCCACACTCCCGTATTTTTGAGTTGAAGTGTAGAGTAATAACTCTGCTACTTAGGATAGGAGAAAAAACATTTAAACTTAGGTAACTCTTGCCCTTGAGTATTCGAATGTTCTCTCCTCAGTGAGTGTTGTGTTGGAAGCACGCTGTTTGTTCCCACCCGTGACAGGTGCAGCAGGGCGCGCCCGGGCAGCTGCGGGACCGCCGGCAGCCCCCGCCGCCCCAGCAGCTCCATGTCCCTCCACCACAGTCGGAAGAGCTCGGGGGCCATGGGCGTCTGCGCGGCTTTGAGAGTGTCCTGCACGAGAGAAGGCCAGAAGGTCAGAGAGGCTGAGAAATTCAGTGTCCGCAAGAGCATGTGTTTTGAAGAGAATACAACTAAGACATTCTTTAGATTGTATTTCTCTTTTTTCTTTTCAAAATGAGATTTATTACTAAGATTTGAAAGATGTTTGCTGCATAGCAAAAGCTGAAACTTAACATCTTGTGATTACTCTGAAATTTATCTAAATGCCTTTCAAGATTGAATTGCATTATATATTTTTATTTATGTAATATATAACAGTATGTATGTTATGTATTACGTGATTGTGATTCTCCCTCAAATTTTAAACAATAGGATTACAGGTTTCCTCGGGACTCCAGGATTTGTCTTTGAGAGATAGGGGTGGACGTCGTAGAGATTTCCATGACCTTGGGGTAAATACTCGGCAAGCCATGGTACATGTTCAAGAATCCAAAACTGGTATGTTTAAATTAGACTGTAGACATACAAGCAATTTGAAATGAAAGATAGTTTCCTTTATTTCTGCTCTTAGTTTTCCCTAGAGAGCCAAGTAAAAAAAATCTTTTAGAGTGTGTTAGAAAAAGATAAAAGGTTGTTCCTGATACCTGAAGAGGAACATGGGGAGTTTTCCTGACAATGGAAGACTTTCCAGAAAGCTCCAGCGGGCAGATGAGTGTCTGATAACAGCGCGCCATAGCTCACTGAGCCAGAACAGATGCAGAGCACGACTGGCCTCTAATCTTTGTCTGAGTGCCGTAGCTTTAAAAACAATTCTCAGAGCTGTTGAATGACTGTAAACTGGTAACATTTTGTAACTGTTACCATGTTTGCCTCTCATTTCAGGTTTTTCAGGAAAAATTATAAAACTGACCACAAACCACTTCCGCCTGACGTCTCGCCCGCAGTGGGCTCTGTACCAGTACCACGTTGGCTACAGCCCCGAGATGGAGGCGCGGCGGCTGCGCTCGGCTCTGCTCTTCCAGCATGAAGAGCACATTGGAAAGACCCACGCCTTTGATGGGTCAATACTGTTCTTGCCAAAGAAACTAGAGAATAAGGTATGATATGAGAATGCTATTCTATTTTTTATTTTGATCTGCATTTTATGATGCTTCCTGCTGCTTCCTCGCTAGGGTGAAGTTAGGGAATTGATGTCCCACAAGCAGTGTTTAGTTGGATGGAATATATCAGTATAAGCTGATTTGTTTGTGTAGAGAAATTTGGTAATAAATGTCTGGTTCTAATGCTTAATTTCTGCAGGCTAGAATCATCTTCTGCACAGAAGTGGACAGTACAGACAGTATTTCTCCTTTAGTTTCCTTTGTACTTACATCTTTTCATACCTTGTGTATTCTAACACTCACATAATTGAAAGGGTGGATGAGTGGGGTGTATGTGGCAAGGTTTTGGTAGCGGGAGGGGTCGGGGTGGTTCCTATGGGAAGGGGTCAGAGTCAGCCCTGTGTTGTGCACAGTCATTGCCAGCCAGCTTCAGAATGGACCCATCACAGGCCAGAGCTGAGCCCATCAGCAAAGTTGTTGACACCTCTCTGTATTTAAAAAGGAGGGAAAAATTCCAGAGAGAAGAAAAATCTGAGGAGAAAGGAGCACCAGAGGGCAAACACCTCTGTACTGATGGTAACCCCTGCCCTCTGTGCCTTGTGCCACTCATGGCTTCACTGGAAGGACTGAGTGTAGCCAGTGCTGTGCACAGAGGGGCCAGAGGAGTCCAGAGTGAAGCTGAGTTTGGAAAAGGGAGAGGGATGTTTTCACTGTGTGTGCTAATCTTTGTCTTTTTGCTTCCCAGTACCTGAATCAGTAATTAAATATATATTAGTTGGCAATGTGTTAAGTTTATTTCCTCAAGCTGAGTCTTTTTCCTCCCATGGTAACTGGTAAGTGATGTCCCTGCCTTCATCTTGAGTTCAGCTGCTCTGGGGATAGCCCCATTCTATGCCATGAGTTGTCTTCCCCCAGATGAGCAGAGCCTTTCAGGTTGTAGTTTACAGTCCTAGTGGGAGATCAAATCCACATTTCAGTTAGTCTTGAATTATTGCTTAGAATAAAAATGGCCAAGTCCAGTTTGATGTTACTGGAGCAAAATCCAGATACAGCCCTGTTTGCTCTAGTTTTGTTAACCTAATTTCACTTCCTCAGGTTACTGAACTGTTCAGTAGGACTCGAAATGGGGAGGTTGTGAAGATAACAGTCACGTTGACTAATGAGTTGCCACCTACTTCACCTACTTGTCTGCAGTTTTACAACATCATTTTTAGAAGGTTTGCTGTACAAGTTGTGTCTTTATTAGAACTCATTCTGAAAATCTTTCATTTAAGTTTTTACATTCCAAGGAACAGGCTACAACAAATAAATATTGTAAGTTTTTAAGCCTTTCTGGCTACTGTTACTGTGGGGCCAACCACATCTAGCAATACTGTAATGTGCAGTTGTGTGTATTTCTGGCCCATGTTAGTGTGAAAGGAGTTTATGCTGTTGTAGGCTGTTACAACACCCTACCCTCCTTTTGTGTGTATGGGTTTGCCTCTTAAAGCAAATCACAGAGCAGGACAACTGGCAAATTCCTTTTTTGTGGCTGTAGTCTTTCCTCTTAACCTTGGTCCCCGGACTATGTGGTTCGTATGAGAAGTAGCCTGTTTGGGCTGCTACCCTCAGCTGGTTGGTGAAGGGTTGGGCTGGATGTGAACTTACCTCACCTGATTGTCATTAATAAGTGTCCGTGACCTTTATAAATTGAATTTAGTGAGAAGTTCATGTTTTATGTAGTCAGAGAACAATGAGTTTGTGCATAGGGATTGGACCATGCATGATGTGACAAACTGAATAATAATAGTGCTAAATAGCATCCACGTTTCCATTTCTAGGCTTTTGAAGATGCTGAATTTGCAGCAGATTGGACGTAATTATTACAACCCCAGTGATCCAGTCAGCATCCCTAATCACAGGTTTGGCAGAAATACTGGGGGTGCTGGGAGAAGGGTTGCTGGCTGTCAGGGGGTGTCCTCGTTGCCTGCAGCATCCCTGCAGGGTGCCTGGTGCTCTGGCTGGCCCTGGGCCTGCTGTACGTGTTGGTAGGCTTGGGTTTGCCTGGGCTCCCATCATGTGGCTGTGGTGTACTCCCTGCCGTTCACCTACCCTACACAGCCTGGCTGATGGAAGGAACTGGGCAGTGTCCTGCTGGATAAACTGCTGGTCTTTCTCTTTTAAAAGTGTCCTGAAAACCTATGTGCTTTCTCTGTGAGATATTTAATAGCATGAAATGGGTTTCTTAGCTTTCGAGGCATCCATTCTTTCATTCAGTTATAGCTGCATCATTCAATCAATCTCATTTTAAGCTGACTAAAGATACCTGTAAAATATTTTTTATTTTGTTGACCTTCAAGAGCTTGTTTATATTTGGGTAACAGTTTCTTTGTGCCTTCAGGTCTCTCTGGTGTCTATGAAAATGGATGGGAATAAGGGGTGAGAATAGAGATGCTCTAAAGCACACTAAGATCTTGAGTGTTCTCTTTTGCCAGGTTGATGGTGTGGCTGGGCTTCACAAGTTCCATCCTCCAGTATGAGGAGAACATCATGTTGTGTGCAGATGTGAGCCACAAGGTTCTCCGTGGGGAGACAGTGCTGGATACTATGCACAGCCTTCACTCCCAGGTTGGAGAGGAAAGATTTAGAGACACCTGTGCTAAAGAGCTGATTGGTTTGATTGTTCTCACAAAGTAAGTCTTTTTGTTGTCTTGGAGAGCCCTTTATGCTCCATGTCCTGAAGTATGCAGTAAAGCATCAGAAAGCATGAAAATGCTGTCATTGTCAAGCTAGCAAACTGACAAGGTGACAGCATTTGCAAAGGCAGGAAGTACACACTGGTTTTCTTTTGATTTTATTACAGTTCAGCTTTTGGTAGAATTGAGAGCCTATTACAATTGAAAACTTGAAATTATTGCCTCTGAAAGGAGCAAAACTTTCAATTTACATGAGTATCGAGATTAACTTTGCCGTCCCACAGTTGTATTTCTTTTCTATTTGAGTCAAGATTTAAACAAAAAGTGATGAAATATTTGTGTAGGTACAACAACAGAACGTACAGAATTGATGACATCGACTGGGATAACAATCCAAAGGGTACCTTTAGAAAATCAGATGGTTCTGAGATGAGCTTTGTGGAGTACTACAAAAAGGTATGAAAACTTCACTGTGTGTTTTGTGCTTTAACTTGGAATGTTCAGTCATTGTTACAGGTTTGCTTAAGATGCGTGGACTTGTAATTCATAGTATTTTTAACAGAATTTTGTTTAAAGGCCACTGCATTCTGAGATCAATAACTACCCTGCACAGCATGGTTTGGTGGGAGTAGTCCATCCCAGTGAGCAGCTGGTCAGACAAAAAGGCCCAGAGGGTTGCGTGGGTGAGCAAGGAGCTCTTGGGGAAACTCAGAAAGGAGGCATATGGAAGGTGCAAGCAGGGACAGATGCTCTGGGAGGAATACAGATACATTGACACAGCATGCAGAGCTGAGGGTAGGAAAGCCAAAGCGCCTCTGGAATTGAGTGTCTGTCATAGCTTAACCACGAGGCCTACCACTGTAATTGTCAGATCAGATCTTTATGCATATCAGTTTCAACTGAAACAGGATGGAACTTAATAAACAAAATAAACAAAAAGCAAAACTCTGGTTACATATTCTACTTCAGGATGGATTTCAAATTTTCTTTGTCTTTTTGCCTCTCCTGTGATCTCAGATTTTTTTTGTTTTTAAGTGCAATCCTTTAGATGGTTTCTGAGATGGGGCTCCCTTCAAGAAAAAGTAAAACAAAGTAACAAAGTAGGTTTGTTAACTGTCAACTTGTGTTGTGTTTCTGTGGCTTGTTTTGGTGTTTTTTCTGTACTAAGTTAGTGACTGCTAGACAAGACCAACTCTTGCCAGATGCAGGGAAAGGTTATGGGAAGGTTAAATTTCAGAAACTTCACTTGGCAGTCTTGTTTGATTCTTGTGATTTCTTGAATTAAATTGCTCTGTAGGGCAGGAACTTTGTCCATTGCTGAACTGGAGGGAGCACCCTAATATTGAGTTAGATACTCCAGATGATACTGCCTGAAGCAAGGCACAAGCTTGCTTTCTGTTGTCTCTTACACATCAATATTTGATGGCACCGGAGTAGAGAGAATAGTGCTTCCCTGCTTGGCCTTTTCTGACAAAACCAGTTCCTTTCAGATGTGCTAATTGGAAAAGGTTACTAGTTGCTTTTGGTTTTGTTTTAGGAGAAATACTCATTTTCTAAAGTGGGCAGTATTATTCAGAAAACTGCTTGTTTGTTATGAGTAAACTAACATGCAGTCTGTATCTCTGATACAGCAATATAATATAGAAATTAGTGATTGGATGCAGCCTGTCTTGATCAGTCAGATGAAGAGGAAGAGAGGGAACATACAAGGACCCGTGGCTCTGATTCCAGAGCTGTGCTCCCTAACAGGTACTGTAGTATTTTGTCATATCAAAGCATCTGTCAAACCATAATGCCTACTGAAGTGGCTGTTCTGACAGCAGCCTTTTGCCAAGTTCAGAATTGTTTTGTTTGTATAAATGTGAGTTTAGGAACACATTTTGTAGGTAAAAGATTAGATATTTAAATGGGACTGGAAAGTTCGAGGGGGTTTGTTGCATAATATTTAGGTATGGTGTTCAACATTGGCACACTGATAACTTGTAGAGTTTTGGTGGTAGAACTTCTGTTGAAAAAGAGAAATTTACTAGAAACTGATGATGGTTTTGTAAGATGCATAAACATGTGTTTTGCTCTGAGATACTCACTTTGCACTAGCAGTACCTGTTCATCTGAGCCCTGTTTTGTTTTGGTTTGAAAATGGAAATGAAGAGCTGCACTGCCGTGTGTGGTTTCCTTTAAAATGCAAAAATCCAGATTTTTTTTCTATGCCAGTGGGAATGTATGCACAGGAAGCAACTGAAAACTTTGGTTACTACTTGCACCACTTCCCTGTGTCTGCAGGACATGCATCGTTAATCTGCATGACCTGCAAGTTGAATTTTCATAGTCCTTAGTCTTAACTTTGACTCAGAAGAGGCTTTGCTGTTCACAGGATTGACTGACAAGATGCGCAGTGATTTCAATATGATGAAAGACTTGGCCATTCACACACGGCTGCCCCCTGAGCAGAGGCAGCGCGAGATTGGGAAGCTTCTGAACTACATCCAAAAGTATGGCCCTTCAATATCCTCTCTGTTTCTGTCTCATGAAAAATTTGTATAACAAACTTGTTGCAATAAAACTTCTGAAATCTTACTAGTTTCAAAAAAGTCAGCAAGAACAAATTTCTTACATTTTTAATTCAAATCTTGTTTTTAAACAGGGATGACAATGTTCAGAAGGAACTCCGAAACTGGGGTTTAAGCTTTGATTATAAATCAGTGTCCTTTACAGGAAGAGTTGTTCAAGGAGAAAAGATCTTTCAATCAGGAAACATGGTAAATAATAAATCAACTTGTAACACCTTTTGGATGTCTCACTGATGAAACAAGTTCTTAAGGAAGGAAATAGTAGTTTTTGGTTTATAAGTGAAGGATAAAGAGTGAAAACATTATACACAAGTCTTTGTCCAAGCAGGACACTTGCAAACTTCTTAAACTGTTGCAAAATTCCATTATAAACCCTTGAAGGCACTCCATTACAGTAGTGTTGTCATTGCAAAACAGTCCTTCTGGCCACATACACAGACTAGGAGGCTGGAGATGTTTCTAATTAGTTTCCATTTATTACAAAGGTACCAAGGCCTTCAGATGAAAAGCCACTCATTATTTCAGTTCAGTAGATAGAACACAGACAGTAAATGTTTACTCACAGGTAGGATGACCAGTATGAATAATGTAGATTTGAATTAAGTCAGAACTTGTTGTAAGACATAAGATATATGCTCTGTACTGGAGATTCTTGTTTTGGATGGCTGCTAGATGGACAAGGGCATTTTGCACAGCTACACAGATCAAGATCTTGTATTTGGTAAAGCTTTTTTAATTCCTGTGATTTAAAAGATCTGCTGTCTTCTTTATAATAATACTTTCTTTCTCTCAAGAGTTACCTTACTAAAAAGAAAAATGGGATAACAATAAATACATCAAAAGCTTTGTCTTTATAGCACAGAATCTGTGCAGCAAATACTAACAACTTAATCAGCTAAAAATCCTAAGTATGTTTGGGTAATTAGGAATGAAGCACTTCAAGATTACCATTTCTTTGTAGGGCTAGATAAAGCTTATGTTAAATTTCTGATGCTAGCAGTAAAGGAACAGGTAAACATGGAGTTGTGTGCTCTAGGCAGAAGTGTCCCAGCCTGTGTGTCAGTGTGTCAGGGGTGCTGTGGTGCGGGCTGCTCGGCGGGTGCTGATCTGCTCTCTGCCCTGCCTGCAGTTCGATTACAACCCCCAGTTTGCCGACTGGACCAAGGAGACGAGGGGCGTGCCCCTGATCCGCGCCGTGCCCGTGGACAGCTGGCTGCTCATCTACACCCGCCGCAACTACGACGTGGCCAACACCCTCCTGCAGAGCCTCTTCAAGATCACCCCGTCCATGGGCATCAGGATGAACAAGCCGAACATGTGAGTGTCTTCAGAAAGCTGATGGAAAAGTCATTGCATGTTAGGCTGTTCAGAGAGGAGAGGGTGTAGTGTGTCACACAGCCGACTTCCGTGAGATTTTTAATAAAGCAAAGCTGCTTTCAGTATGCAGATTGTTCAGTTTTCTCGTGACTGACTTTCCTTACTCATACTTTATTTCTGAGAGCTTTTCACATGCCAAAACCAAGAAGTATTAGACAGTCATTGAGCAAACCTTTCTCTTAGGAATATTTTCCTGCTGACTTAGGATGTATTCTGGTTCTCATCTGTTCTCATTGCAAATATATTCCCTTGAGTACCTGTACATGCCTTTAACTTTGAATTTCATTGTGTTTGGAAGCCTTAGTTGGAGGTGATTCCTTTTAATCTTCAAAATGTGTGAATATTGTATGTTTGTTAATAGCTGTAAATGTGACATTTCCTACAGTATTGATGCATAGTGAGCTTTTATGCTTTTGCTGAAGTTTCAGTAGCTGTTAGTTGGGGTTTTTTTCTGTAAGCATTTTTTCTCTTTCTTTTCAGGATTGAAGTAGATGATAGAACAGAAGCTTATTTAAGGGTTTTACAGCAAAGGGTTACTCCTGACACAAACATAGTATGTATTTGAATCCATAATTTCAAATCCTGTTTATCTCTGTAATCGGTGGTTAGTGGGATTTGCTCTCAAAAATACAACTCTGGGCTACGTACCTGCTCATCCTCCTGTGCAAACCTAAGACTGACCACGGGTATCCTTCTGGATAAGACCTTTGGTTCTGAAGTACAGACACTGACACTTTGCAGTTATTTCTTTCACTGTGAACATTTGAATATTTCTCTTAAGTAGTTTTTCCTAAAGAACTCTTAAGTGCTGTATAAATATGTGAATGCAGCTTCTTACAAAGATTCTTTTTTCTTCAAAGGTAGTCTGTATTTTGTCTAGTTCCCGAAAGGATAAATACGATGCCATCAAGAAGTACTTGTGTACAGACTGTCCCATCCCCAGCCAGTGTGTGCTGGCTCGCACTTTGAGTAAACCACAGACTATCATGACAGTAGCAACAAAAATTGCCTTACAGATGAACTGTAAAATGGGTGGAGAACTCTGGAGTGTTGAGATCCCTGTAAGTATTTTCTTATAAATGCTAACCAAATGGTAACTCCTCTTTATTAGGCTTTGTTTAAAAAGCAAGCCTTTTTTCCCAAGAAAGAAAATTGAGTGTTCTTTGTTCAGTTTGTTTTGTGTCTGTGAGAAGAGGCATGAGTTTAAATGTAACGTAGGGAGACATTTAACCCAAGAATTGAGCACCATGGTTTACCGAAGTGCCCTGATGTCATACAGCTTGTCGTGACTGTGTTCCCCTGTGGCACATCCCCATGCCCTGATCGTGCTGTGTGGTTGCCTTGCAGCTGAAGCAGGTGATGATTGTGGGCATTGATTGTTACCATGACACTGTCTCTGGAAAGCAGTCGATTGCGGGGTTTGTCGCCAGCCTGAATCAAACAGTGACACGGTAAGATCAGAATGCCAGAGGCAAAGAACCCCCAAAACAATAAAAAAACCAACCTTTCCTTTGACTGAAAAGTAGCTTCAATATGGTGGTCCATCAGGAAAATTCAAAATTGGTTTGCTGTAATGGTTGATAAGAAATATATTGTGAATTTTTTCCACTGCATCCCTTGAAGGAGCAGCCTCATCCTTTTCCCACATTATTTGGGAGAGGGGTCAAACGGCAGACAGGGCTGGGATGAATAGAGGGCATCAGGGTGACAGGTTCTTTCCCCTTTTGAGTTGATGTGTGTGAAAGGTTTTTTTTGGTTGAGAGGAATTTTAAGTCATGCTAAGGCACTTTTACCACAGGGGGAATATCCTCATAGAACCCCAGTTCTTCCTTGGCTGCGTTGACCCACAACACCCCTAAAGACTAAGTGGTCACAGACATTTAAAAATAACTTCTTTGCAGTAAGCCTAGGAAATGCTTTGAAGGTCTCTTATTTTTCTTTGCAGGTGGTTCTCCCGCTGCGTTATTCAAAGTCGTGGGCAAGAACTTGTGGATGGAATCAAAGCCTGCTTGCAATGTAAGGGAAGGAGGTCTGCTCTTGTGGAGTCAGATCCAAGAACTGACAATTCAGCTTCCTCAAAACTCCCCTCCCCTGCTGCCCTGAGGGGAGGCGTTCCCAACCCTCACTTGGATGACACCAGATTAAACATTCTGTTACAAATATTGCTGAAAACAAATAGCATTTTGTGTAAATCTTTCACTGATGCCCACATTCCTTTGCAATAATTAAAAACTACTTAGCAGTGCACTTCCAAGGATGCTTTAAGGGAGTCTGCTTTCAAGGAGGGCAGCTCCTGCTGTGAGAGGCCAGTGGAGCAGGCGTGTCCTTGGCTGCTGTCTGCCTGTGTGGGTGCGCAGGCAAGCCAGAGCTCCTCCTGCAGGTGTATGTGCAGCACGATGCTGACCCATTTCACGTTACTGAAGGACTGAGGACCTTAGTTTTCCAACTTACTGCTGTTTTTCTAGGAATAAAAATCCATTTTTGTTTTGGAATGAATTGTCATTTCAACTATTGGGTTTTACTCTATTTTTTTTTTTAAGGTGCTCTAAGAAACTGGTCCAAGTGGAATAACTGTTTGCCCTCTCGCATTTTTGTGTATCGTGATGGTGTTGGAGATGGACAGCTCAATACTTTGGTTAATTATGAAGTGCCTCAATTTCTGGATTGCTTGAAGAGTATTGGTACTGACTACAGGTAAATCTGTTTCTACTAATCCCCGTCTTTACGCTGCAAGAGAAATAAACACAGGGATACAAAACAAGGCTATGGATGAAGACTGTTGTCTTTCCATCCTTACTGGTTTTCAGTTGAGCTCAGATAACTGCTTTTCTGATGGCTATTCACATGATTTCAGATACCTGACTTGTAATATAATAGGAAAATCCTTCGTACATGCACCACATGAGTGCAGTACATGTAGGCACATACACTCTTTAGGCATTCTCGATGGGTGTGATAATTTACTTTTTTCCAACTGGTTGATCATAGCCTGACTGTTACATGTCTGCTGACTCCATTTTTTTTCTTTGCATTTCTTAAAGGAAGTTGTCCAGCTCTTACATTTTCAGCATTCTGCTTTGAAACTTTTCAACTGCAGTGACCTAATCTGCTCTGAAAAATAAAAATATTTCCTTACACTGCAGGCAAGCAGAGCAATTGAAGTGCTCAGTTCTTCTGTTTAGCTTCTGTTAATGGCTTTACTACTGTTAGACACAATGTTTTCTATAGGAAACAATGGGGTAGAGAGTAGAAAGCCAGTCTGTATTTAGAAGATCCCTTTTTGGTCCATTTTCTACTTCTTCTGAATAAAGTTAAAGGAAAGTTGGATAGGTGAAAAACAGTATGAGAGTTGCAGCTCAACTAAAAATCAAAAGTTATGAGCAATGTCTCGTTTAATCTGAATCAGTAAAGACTTACATGTGAAATGAGTGCCCTGCAATTCCAGACGATCTGCTCCTGAAATACTCTCAGTGCAATTTTCCAGGAGAGTACTGTTTTGTTTTTTTTCCTTTTCCTTTCTTTTAGTCCAAGACTGACTGTGATCGTGGTGAAGAAACGAGTGGGTGCCAGGTTCTTTGCTGAGATTGGGGGAGGACTCAGAAACCCACCCCCTGGCACGGTTGTTGACACGGTGGTTACCAGACCAGAGTGGTAAGTTCCTGCCCAGGTAACCCGTGCTCTTCTTGCCAGTAGCCTGATCATAAAGGAAATATATCTGATATCACATCGACTATGGGATCAAGTGTAAAATTACTTTCCACACTTTGGTGGCTCAGGGGGCTGGAGAATATACTGGAGGAGTATAAGCCAAGTACATATGCAGGGTGGTTATCAGGAGGAAAACTGGACAGAACAAATAGTTAAGATTGTTATGGTCTCAAGACCTGTTCCATATAAGAGATTATTCATGTTCCTTCGGGTCTCCTGGCCTTTCAGACACAGAGGAAGCTTTTGTGGCCAAGGCCTGGGCATACTTCTGGGGTTTACTCCATGAGCATAAAGTGACTTGAAGAAAATAAGACAAACACACGGGGATTTGCATTTTTCTAAGCCAAACAGCCCTTCTTGTAACAGACTTAGGGGGTTTGCTTTTCCTCCCACAGGTATGATTTCTTTATTGTGAGCCAGACAGTGAAGAATGGCTGTGTTGCACCGACTCATTACAATGTAATTTATGACACCAGCCAGCTGAAACCAGACCACGTGCAGCGCTTAACCTACAAACTGTGCCACATGTACTACAACTGGTCGGTGAGTGCTCCCCTGGGCAGGGACAGTGCATCTGGGCAGCTACAGCCTCACCAAGGTAGAACAGGTGTCCTTACAACAGCCCTGCAGCTCCAAAAAGCCTGCAAGGATGCCCTGGCACCTAGAGTGGTTTTAGGCCTGGGTGGTTTACCTGATCTCTCTGAAGGTTAATTTTTATTGTCACTAGCAAATACTTGCTGTCTTGAGTAGTGTTCCCAAATTCTGTGTCAGAAGCAAAACTGAAATAACTTCTTACCTGCAGAAATACTTACTCCTTTTTGTGGAGGTGGAACTGTGTTGCTACATTTCCCTTGAGGCCTCTGTTGCACACCCAGCTCAGCACAGGGTCAGCTCGTGCCTGAGGTGTGCTTCACCTTTGTCACTTCAGCACTCATAAATACAGACGTGGCTGAGCCCATGTCCCACCTTCTGCAAGGCCCAGCCCTGACTGCAAACCTGTGCAAGGAGGGCACTGGAGTTGGGAAGTTTGGGGGTTTTGTGCATCTGTTCTTCCGTTGTGTTGGGTGTATGTAAAGTTATTTTCACAAATCTGCATAAACAATAGGGAATACTGATTTTACAAGTATGCAGACTTTGGAATTCCAGGGGTCTTTGTTACAGTGATTGCATGCTTATTTAAATTACTTGAAAATAATTGCCTTTTTTTCTTTTTTCCCCTTTCTGCAGGGTATTATCAGAGTACCTGCTCCCTGCCAATATGCTCATAAATTGGCTTTCCTTGTTGGTCAGAGTATTCACAGAGAACCAAATCTGCTGCTTTCAGATAGACTGTACTACCTTTGAAGTTGAGTTATCAGCCAAACATGGTCTGGGCTTTTGGTTTAGTTTTGGTTTTTCGTAAGAGACATGCATAGATACGTGCAGTTGTGGAAACTATTTTATTTTCATTGTACCAGGGAAAAGCTTGAGATGGCTGATCTGCATTTTGAACAGGTGTCTGCTTGCTAGAACAACTTCACAGATTTTTACCATTTTTGATACTTACTTACTAAAGTTTTTCTGTGACTCTTCACAGAAGTTTATTGGCTGTTCCTGTTTACATTTTGGGGAGTCATACACAGAATTACTTCTTGCATGGAAGATAAGAGAGTTATGCAGGCCAAAATCCTAACTTTACCAGCTAGCATACTACCCTTCTAATTTTCAAAATGCTTCGATATTGTTGGTTCCTTGTTTTTCTTGGCTGTTAAAGTGAGGGGCAGACTTTGTCTCCTGAACTGTTTCATGCCTTAAAGGGAGGAGATCAGGCACTCTTGGTTACCAAGGCTTTGTTTTCAGGCTGCACGGTGATGCTGAGCCTTGGGAAGGGTTTCTAACAGTTGTCACTGTAAGGGATTTGCAAACCAACCAGAAACTCTGGTGCTGGCTTGAGACTCCCTCAGAAGAGAGGGGAGTGAGGGGGGATTTTTCAGGCTGGGTGAGCTGAGGATAGAGTGATGTGCTTTTTCTTCATCTTGTAACTTCATAGTCACTACACCGTGGGAGGAAATGGCTTTAGATAACTGCACATTCATCTCTGAGAGGAGCTGAAGTGCTGGGCTGGTCCTGTTCAACCACATCCGTGTCAAATGAGACACAATTTCCATCGAGGAGTACCAGTGCTCTGACAGGTTTGGGGTTTTTTGTTTTTGTAGTTCCAAGCAATGGGAAGCAGCCCTGATTTGTTCTTCACGTCTGAGGTTTTCATTGGTCACTGTTCTGCAGCCCAGTTTGTAAAACAAATAGCAGGTGTGGGAATGGAGTTCGAGTTCAGATTTTTGCAGCAGCAGAGTCAAACTACTGCACCTGGAGAAATTCGGGTTAGTGCTGGTTTTCTTAACCACCTTGTTGTGAACTTTGTTGCTTTTCTTGGTGAGATTTAAATAAAGTTGTTGCTGTAATCCTGCTCGCTGGAGCCTGTTCTATGTATTTGCTCTTGTACTTTACCCCTGGGCTCTGGGCACAGGTGGGACAGTTGCTGGAGTAACTTTGCAGCCATTTTTTACCTCTGGGAAGCTCCTGCAGTTTTGCAGATAGAGGAGCCTTTGCTCTGCAGTAAACTCCAGCAGCTGATACAGTGGATTTATGAACCATACTGCACTCTACAAAATATCAAATTATTTATTTATATAAAATATAATACACAACGATTGTACACATGCACACACCCACACAGTACTTTACCACAAATGTAGGCCAGTTATTTTCTTTAATTAAATGTTATAATCTAGCACACAGTATTTTACAGTAATTTACATTGTTATCTGAAGACACAATGGGGAAGCTTTGATCATTCATTTATAAACCTTCCATAAATTACAAAAAGAAAGGCAGTCTGAAAAGTATGTATAAACAGTAAAAACAATTTACAAATGGACAAGAATTACAAAATAGTAACAGCCAATGACTGCCATCAGTGTGTAAGATTGTTTTTTGTGATATGCCAATATTGCAGTTGAGATTTGATTAGAGCCTGGTGCAGCCTCGTTACTGGCTGTGGCTGTAACACAGTTTGTCCTTTTACTTTGGACTACTCGAGCCTGAATCTGACATCAGCAATGTGAAAATGCCTTTTAACCTAGGACTGTACCTCCACAGAACAAAAACTGGGGGAGTAAAGAGGTTTTGGTGTGGAGTTGGTTTTTTCCCAGTAGCTTAGAACAGTGAGCCAGGAACCCCAAAACTGGAGGCTGGATGGTTGAAACGGGGTGAGGTTCTGAGTAACTTACACTGTGTCTGATTCCAGTGGAGTGAAAATGTGACAAATCAATACAAGGTGTTGTTTTTTACTGGGGGGGAGTGAAAATGAAAACGTAAGTGTTTAGCACAGCACTTCACACTCCCAGGAGTTCATCAGACATTGAATGGAGTCAGTGACAGAGTATTGATCGTGAATCACCGAGGTGGAGGGAGGATGGAGACAGCTGAGTACACAGTACATACAAAGTATACGCTGCATATTTATTAGACAGTACAAATCATTGTGCATTAATAAGGCAAAACATCAAGGCTGATTAAACTAGGAGTTTCAAGACCATTTTTGTTAATGATGAGATACAGGGGGGTGCTCTCTCTGAACCAGGAATCAGTGAAGAGAGTTTTCTCCCCCCACTCATGGTTAAAGGAGACTAAAGGCTGAGATTTTTCCAATGGAGTTGCAGGTGTTGAGCTGACTTCAAATAAAACCATGTTCTTCTGGTCTTAATCCCACAACATTTTTTTTATTTTTTTAAAAAGTTTTTGCAACAACAAATCCACTTCCTTTTTTTCTTGCTGTTTTGATTAAGCAATTCACATGATTCTATTGATGTCAGAGTTAAAAATGCAACGGTCTGGTAAAGTACTGCATAGTCATGAAAGCCCTAGTTTTGACTTAAAAAAAAATAAGAAATACACAGACTGGAAGCTTTACAAGTTGTCCAGGAGCACATGACTCATTTCACTGCACCAAGCTTTTTCAGCAGTTTCTTGCCTTTGGAAAGCAGCCCCTTTTTCTTTTTCGAGGACATATCCCTGCCTCTCCCGGGACTACCAGAGCCCATCATAGGTGACGGAGGTGACCCGGAATGGAGATGAACTGTGGGGGATGGTGCTCTCCGGGATGTACCTGTATTCTCAGGAGGAACCTATTAGGTACATTGTTATCATTTATTCAATGTTTGAAAGCTTCAAAGCCATCATCAGCAAGAAAGTTGGTAACATCACTTGTCCCATTACCCACTTAAGCAAAAGGGCTGGTTTCTTTCTTCTCTCTGGCTTAAAATACTGCATGGGCTTATGAGAAAAGTTAGAGAAAAAAATTATAGAAATAGAAAACCCACCCATAAAGCCCAGTTTTGGTTCTATCTTTTTAAAGGTAAAGTTGGATACACTTGCTTTGCCATAATTCCGGCCACAAAAGCCACAAAACTGGCTTTGGTTTTGCATTTCAGTACTCTGATGGTACTAAAATGGAGAGTGATACTTTTAGCTATAGATTTAGGAAAAATAAACGTGTTAATCACTACAGATTAGCAATCTATAGAAGCCAAACTCTTTTCAGAAGAAATTACTTAAAATGCTACATGATCACTTACTTTTTAATGTCCTTTAAATGCCTTTTCTTTAAAATTGGCTAGCAAACTTTATGTACAGATTAGAGAAGATGGCACACTGGCTTAAAAAAAAAAAAAGAAAAAAGAAAAAGCTAAAATGAACCTTAATTGCAATCAAAGAAAGCTTAAAGACCCTGAGTGCTTGATGTGTATGCTGCAGCTATGAGGTTGTTAGATGACAGCATTCCTAAATATTTTGAATATTTTGAACAGCTATTTTTTTTTTCAGTCATCAAAAGCACTTGGATGAAAATGCTAAAATTACTTATGCTCAGCCTATCCTAACTACAGTGCCCAGCTGGCAGAATGGTTACTATCAATTAAGATGATATTTTCATAGTAGAATCCATGCTGTAGGGAGTCCTGCTAGCTCGTAGTTCGAGTTAAAACATCAGCAATTTACGGGCTCGTTGTGCGACAGTGAGTTAAGCAAAGGGGCTTCAAGCCTACTTTGATTTTAAATCAAGGTCTAATTCTAATGAAAAAAAAAAAGAAACAAAAACCAAAACAACTTGGTAAAGCACCCCAACGTACACCTGAAGATACCAGATATTGAGTCTAATGCATTCATTCAGTGAGCTGCATGTTCAGGTCGAGACTTCTATTGCATTGGTAAACCAAACAGTTGCTAATATTGCAAATGTACACGTGCCAGGAAAGGTCCCAGGAAATCGTGCCACGGGAAGGGGCTTTTTTCAGAAGTGCTGAACAGTTGGTCTTAGGCAAACTGGGGTATAATCGATTGTGGAGAACACGTTTTAAGGCAGACAATTTAAGTAGCTATATTTGAGTGTAGTGAGTTTCAAACCCAACTATCCCCTTGTAAACTACCGTCCGTGTCAGCGTACGCGCCACTGCTGCGTGGGAAGGTTGGAGCTGTTGTGCTTTTCTCTTGACACAGGAGCTTGGAATTTTTACATCCCAGCTTGGCTAGCAATGCAATATGCAGCTTTGTTTGTAGGGTAGTTAGACATCAAACTCTCCTTTCTATGTAAACATAAACATTGAGCTTGGGAAGAAATATGTTCCAAACGCTGACCTTCGTAAGGTGAGGTCTGATCAGCTTCTGAGGATTCCTGTTTTAAAGGATTTGTCTCCTAAGAAAGGAGCTGACTTGACTAGGTACAGTAAAGGCATACAGCCTGTTCTTCTGTGGCCAAGGGGTTTGGAGACATATTTCTTTTCTTTTCCCCCACAATTAAGTTTCAAGACTTGCATTAGATAGCCAGGTAGCTTTAATTGAAATCTCTATTGGTATCTTCAGTTGCTCACTTACGTGAAGGCTACATTGCCTTATTAAGGTGTGAAATGAACACTCTTCTTCTGTTTCCAAGCAGATGAGCAAAGAAATAAAAATATATATAAAATATATAATATATAAAAGTATTGCAGTGATGAAACAAAACCAAAAATGAGATACTCTAAATACGATTAATTCTTTCATAAAAGAGAAGTCTCTGAGCAATTAACTATCGCCAGTTGGAACGGGAAGTCGTGAGGATTAAAAGATGACCACTGTCAGTCCATCAGCTGCAGTTACAGTTTGTATTTAGAGGAACGCTGGTACCAGTCTTTTGTGCACAAGAACTTTTTCAGTAAGAGCAATTTAGAAGCTTTGGGAAATAACTATCACCAGGAAAGAGCTGCTTAAGTTCATGTTATAATGGAAGGTACTGGAATGACTGCAATCAAACAGCCAATTTAGTTTCTCCATTTACAAACGTAACGAGCTAGCGAAGGCTAAAGTCATTTCTCCTCATGTTTTATTTTATATATTTGAAAGATAATTTTAAATGGGCAAATGAATTTAAAAGTAATGTTAAAAGTAATGTCTAAATTATACATGAGAGAATGAAATGGAAAATGAGAATTTAAGTGTTTCTTAGGCGGTTGCTTACCCTTTTTGCCTTGGATCGCATCGGCGTCTCGTGGACGTAGCGCGAGGGTGCGTCGGAGAGAAAGACTTCAACATCATCAGGCACTTCTTCAAGGAAGTTGGAAGGAACCAGCCCCTTCTGTCCGTTCAGTTCACCCTGCGAGCAGACAGAAGTTTCAGTGACTGTCATTCAATCACGTGTAGGTTCCCAAGGAGGCAGGGAAATACTTTGGGCTATTTCAAAGCTGGTGAGGAAGAGGAAATTCCCCTCTGAGGTCACCGGGGACTGTGGGAGCTCACACATCCCCACGTGCCCTGCCCCTCCCCAGGCTGCTGTTTGGGAACGGGTGCTGGTGGAGCTCGGAGCAGTTTGGGGTGGCCGAGCAGAAGCCAACTCACGTAGTAAAATCCATCTTCATCAATCTCACCAAAGACGGTGATGATGTCCCCAGTGCAGAACGTCAGCTCGGCCTGCGGGAAGGAGCAGGGACAGGCAGGTGTTGGGCAAAGATTAACCTTTCCTTTGTTAATAGTAAACCCATTAAGATTTCCCCCCACTCCTTCATGTTATGACATTGGTGAAATCAAATTGATCTGAGAGCCAAACAATATTTTTTCCTTGGGGTTTTCCCCTCAGCTTGCTAAACCTGGCACCTCTCCCATGGTGTCAGGACACCCACAGGGCTCCCTGTGACCAACAGCCGAGACATTCAGGCCTTCAACAGCCTGGACAAGCTTGGAAGCTTTGAAGTACACAGCTCCAGAGGGCCCCTAAATCAGTCCTTTGGGAGGAGGGAACACACAGGGGTGGGACGTGGCTCAGGCCCTGCTCCGTGTGCCAGCACTGACGGGTACAGAGCAGCTGAGAGAGCTGCTGCTCACAGTGCTGGGACTGCTGGGCTCGGGAGGGACCTCTGGGCACCACCCAGCCCAACCCCTGAGGCTCAACGTTCCTGCAGTGGAACTCTCCTGGAGTCTCTTCAATAAAACCCTCACAATGATCAGCTCCACTCTGATCAGCAAACAGTGCACTGGGCTCTTTTTAGTTGTCTGTGGCTTAAACGTAATTAGGGTGGGGTTTTAAAATTATTTTTAATTTCCTGTGGTCATGGGAGAGAGAACAAACAAAATCTTCGCAATAAATCAGCACAATTTATTTGATTTGTTGGCCAAACGACTTTGAAACACTATAATTTAGAAAAAGATCTGGTTCAATGAGAAACAGAAAACAACCCTGGCTGTGTTTTAAAGCACCAAGTCCCACATATTTCAAAATTCACTTTCTACTTTAAAAAATTCCAAAGTGTTCTACAATTCACCAATTAAAAACCAAACCAAAACAACATTTTCAAGGATAACTGAGGAAGCTCATAGGTAAGCAGTGTTTTTCAGAGCTCTGAGTGTACCCTGACATTCTTCCTACAGACAGAAATGGAAATTGATCAGATCTGGACTGAGGGACTTTACCATGTAACACCACAGACTTGTGAAAAGGGACTCTACTGCTGCTGCTCACAAATGTGGGGGTGGGAGACTGCAAGTGGGGACATGGAAGATAAACCCATAATGAAGATAACGCTCAGCTGGTTTTAAATGAAGGTGTGGCTAAGGCTCAGTTGTTTTAAGATACCCTCACACTATTATAAAAACAAATTACAGTCCAAACATAAAATCACAAAAGCTCACGTGCACTGTTAAGGAGAAAAATGCGATATACTCTGGGTGCTGCTCCCATGTGTCACTCGGGCTGAGGCTGTTGTGAAGGAGGGTGGATTTTTGGAGGCTGCAGGGGTTTGAAAGCACGTGGCACTACCAGCTTGGCATGAGCCAAGGCACTTCTCAAAAAGTATCATGTTCTTATGTGCACACATCCAGAGCAAATTGGAAAATAAAAATTCCCTACTATTTCTAACTGTGCTTGTTTCCTTACAGACTTCTGTTACATCCATAGGTACACACATGCACTGCACAACACATACATCCACCCACAGCCACAGCTGACTTTGGGAAGAGTTGAGCAGCACTGTATAAAACCTACACAGGCTGAATAACGCTGTATAAAACCCAAACACCCCGATTTTCTTTGAGCAAGACCCAGAAATCTGCTTGCACAGGAGCCACAAGCTTGGCACCCCCAGCAGCTCACAGCCGCTGGACCAGCCCCTGCAGCTCTGAGCTGGCTCCCTGCACGTGCCCCCATTCCCGGCCCCCCAGCCCTGCCCCTACCTCCACATCCACGTTGGGAGAGCTCTCCCTGGGGTCGTAGTCATAGAGAGCCACCATCCTCCTGGTGCTCAGGGGCTGCTGCCTCCCGCCCCGCCGGCTCCGCTCTGCTCCGGCCGCGGCACAGCAAGGCAAGCAAGGCAAGCCAGGTTATTTGGGAGGTGAAACCCCGGTCCCTCCCGTCCTCCTCACACAAGGCAGCAGCAGGGTGGGCATTTCTCTAGCTGGGGGATAAAAATCACAGCTGACCGGACCTGTTACCACGGATAAAGGATGTGGGGCCACGCACGGTGCAGAAATAATAATCAACAGTGGTCCAGCTCTCTTTATTCTAAGGCACTGAATCCTCAGCACACTGTGCACAGCAGGCTCCAAAGCTCAGGGGTGGTGCTCTGTGCCCAGAAATCTTTCAGGTGAGAAAACCCACTTCTGTTCTTTGAAATCAGAAGAGGCAGTAACAAGGGGAGGGTCCCCCTTTGCAGCAAATGGCACCACCAAGATGAAGAATCAGCAGTGCAAAGCCATCCCAACACTGACACAGAAAGCAGCCCCAGGGCAGTAAATGACTGCAAAATGTAGGTGCAGCTGGGTGAAAACAGGAGGCAAAGGGGAAGCAGCCAGGTTAGGAGCACCCAAAGCCTGGAGGGAAATGTCTGCATTTTCTCTTACCGATTTTCTCAATTGGAGTGTTCAAAGGAAGGAAACCTTGTTTAAGAAGCTGATCCATCATCTCCTCATCATCTGCTTGTATCTCAGAGACCATGTTACACGGGATAAGGCCAATTCTTGCACAGGTTTCTCCACGGTAAAATCCATCAGCATCTTTGTCCCCATAAACCTGATGTTCAAAGAATGGTAATGTTGGTCAGAAAGGTTCCAGCACTGAGGGGTTTTAGTGCAGGCTAAAGGGTTACTAAAGCACAGGTGACTGCACTTCAGATGTGGAATTATATTGGTTTTGGACCACTCTGACTTAGGGTATAAAACTGGAATTGTTGTATTTATTTGAATTGTGACTTTAGATATATAAGCAGAATTTGGACTTTTTTTTTTTTTTTTTTTGTTAGCAGTGAAAGGCACATTAAAAGTCATCAGCTTCTCCCTGTGCTGAGCCAGATGTATACCTGATGTTTATGGAATTATTATGGCACTATATTCAAAATGAAACATTTGCAAAATCGTGCAAAAGTGTTATTATTTTCATTCAAGTAACTTTCATATGATCAAAAATGCTTATCTAATACATAATGTACTTGATGTATGTACTTAAGCTCTGCTATTGTCTTTTGATTTAATTTATAAACATGATCTAAGGTATAAAAAAAACCACCTGAATGAAATGCACATTCTTGCAGAGGAAAAGAAGCTCTTTAACAAGTTCTCTTTTTTTGGCAAAAACCACGTGAGGTAAGCAAAACGCTGAACAAAGTATTTAACAGCACCAAGATTGTGAGTTAGGTACAGACCTTTGTGTTAGGACCCGACCCAGCACAGAGGAAGGCAGTCAGGATTTTAACAGTTTAAGTTAGAGTTTAATCTCTGAAATGGGCAATGTTCCAATGAGTCGATTTTTTTTAAGGTTCTGCTCCAGATCACACTGAAATCTCAGTTCCTTGGGCTGCCAGCAGCTGCCCCTTCTGCCTCTCCCAGCTCTGCCCATCCTGCAGAGGCTGCAGGAGGAAGCCCAGCCTGCTGCTGACCCCACAAGTACCTGCTGCCTTTTCAGCCCACCCCAGCAAACCCAAGGGATTTGCAGGGGCAGAGCACGGGGTGAGCTGGGCTGGAGGGACAGCTGCAAACACCAACAGAGCCCAGACTGCCCCGGCCCCTGACTCAGCCCAGCTCCCCTGGGCCTTGCTGAAAGGTGGGTATCTTACACCAAACAGCCAGAAGAGGGAACAGAAACACCTGACTGAGGACTTGAATTAATCTGAAGTGTGCCTGAGCCAGGAGGGTTCAGCACTTAGAAAATGCAGCAGCTCTGGTTTGTGCAACACCCAGCACCTCTGGGGTTCCTCTGCGGCAAAGATCCTCTCTGAAGCAGCTTTTCCTGCACGGTTTGTGGCAGTGGACACAGGGAGCTTCAGAGTCACAATTCTGGGCTTAACCTAAATCTTTAATTAAGTATGGCCCTCACTATCTGCAGCAACTTTGAGGTTTTTGCCGGTTTTGTAATTATTTTTCAGCCACCAGCACTAGATACTAAGTTCCAGGTCCAGTGAGATTTACAGCCTGAACCTCTGAAGGAAAAGCCCCTTGGATTCTGATCACCCAGGCTGCTTTCTGCCAGGGTACAAAGGAGACCCTGTTTGCAAAATTGTAATTTGTTTCCTTTGGTTTCAGATCTCACCTTAATGATCTGTCCCTCTTTGAATGGCAGCTCCTCCTCTGCAGCATCAGGGTTTGGGGACATGGTCAGCGGGTCGTAGTCAAAGAGTGCAACAAATATTCGAGTAGAAATATCTTCTGTGCCAGGATCTGTTTCAGATTCTTCATAAATATCTGGAGAAAGATGGTCATGACCACCGTAGCCATCTGTGAGAGTGCATTCAGAAAAGAACAATTCAGTAATACAAGCTGGCCTCATCCTCCAGCTATCCCAGTTAATATTTGAAACGTGTTTGGCTTTTCACAGCATATAGATTAAGTCATCATTAAACCAGAGTAGAGATTACTGTCAGAAATATAAAATCTAGTAAATATATGCAAATTCTGCACTTTGCAGTTTCCGTTTTCCCTGCTAAATTCCAAAAAGTAGTCAGGATGCTGGAGAGTGAATGCAGGCTGATGGCTGGAGACTGGAGGGGTGCATGGCTGGATGGATGCTGAATGGCCACGTTTATTTCGCTGACCATAAAGCAACCTGCCAGCAGATTTCTACCTACGTAAGACCTAACAGCATCTGAGCTGAACCAAGCTTAAACCAGCTCCAGCAGCCACTAAATTTAACGAAAAGACTCCCAGAAATGTCGGTGACTCCTGATTCACGCCCCTGTGAAGCCCCAGCACACTCATTTTGGTGGTGCTGTCTTCAGCCCATTTCACCCCATTTAAACCAAGAGTAGCCTGGCTCCAGACAAGTGTCTGCTGTTTAATTTTTAAGGATTTCCTCTCCAGCTCTGAGGCTGCAAAGAACAGAAATGCACCAATCTGTCCAACTAACCAATGGAAGGGACCAGCACTGGCCGAGACCTCTGTGGCCCTGCACTGCCGTGGGAGGACCTTCGCCCTGCGTGCTCCACCCTCTCAGGCCGTCCTGCAGAGGCTGGGTTACCTAAAAGCTAAAAAACAACAACAGAAAAACCAGGTTTGCAAGTTCCACGCATGGCAACGTCGTGGTTACACGGCTGGACAATAATCAGGTCAATCACGTTGGGAAGCACAAGCTCTAAAGGCAACTAAACTTAGCTTTTAACTGAAAGGTTAGCTGAAAACTGAATGCTGTTGCCTGGCAAACCTGCAAAAGAAAAATAATGGTTCCCTGATTTATGGCAGAGTTTTGTAACCAGCAGTCACACACCAGAACGAAAAGAAAAGAAAAGAATAATTTTTGCAATATTCTTTTGCCTTTGTTGTTGCTGCTAAGGTGGCGTTTTGGTGTCCCGAAGAGCGGCACGGGCAGGGTGGGAGCGGCGGAGCGGGGCCGCCCCGCCGAGGCAAAGCGCGCCGTGTCCGGCTCCGGAGAGCCCTGCTGCTGGCACCGGGGGCACCGGGGCAGCTCCTCGTGCCCCGGGCACACCGAGTTCCAGGGCGGCCCCCGTGGCCAAAGCCGTTTACAGGTGCGGGACAGATGCAGCAGGGATGCAGATCTCCATCTCACGGCACGGCTGGCTCTGCTCCTGCGCCGGCAGCAAACGCTGCTGCTCGGGTAACTACAGGTGTGCTTTAGTGCTCTCCAGAGTTTATCGTGCAGCCACTGACATTAACACAGCTTGGTCACCAATTCTGTTGGGAGAAATTTGCAGGGATCGTTTCAGCCTGACCTGGGAGGCTCGAAGAGCAGCAGCTGATCTCTGCTCTATGTGAAATGCACCAGGGTGGAGGTCCCACTGCGGGCTGTTGCAGACTGAGAGGGTAAGGAGCTCGCTCTGGCCTTTGGGGAGCCTACGGATGCATCCCTCACACCTGGAGGCTCTTCTAGACATTAATGGGCAGAAAGGCAAACAGGCGAGATCGCGCCGAGCATCCTCGGAAGATGTGGAATGGCCCTGGCCTCTCCCTTTGGAAGCAGCTCTGTGCCTGCATCCTCCTGCAGAGATGCAGTCTGCAACTTCAAAGGCAAGAAGAGATGGTCTAAAAAGGACGGCAAAGTAGTGACAGTGCAGAGATAAGGCAGAAAATGAAAATATGATGAAGCTGTGACTCCATAAATCTGGGTCACTGTCACACGGGGGGAGAATCTTGATTCTTGTCTTGAGATGTTCCATGATAAAGAGTATATCCTGAAAATTCTGGGAATGAGATGAATAAAAACAACACGATGAAATGAATTCCTTGACAATAATAAAAAAAAAATTAAATAAATACCGATGAAACATTTGTCCAGTTAAAAATGCAGCTTTTTTTTTTTTTAAAGCAACATTCAGATGGGCAAAATAAAGAAAAGCAATCTTTTGGAAAAATTATAGTTCAGCTAACCCTTAATTAAAATTTAGATTCAGTTGTCCTTTAATAAAAGCAGCCATTATTGTAATTTGTTCTGTGGGAAAATCATTGTAAAGCAAATTAATCTGATTTCAGCATGACACAAAAGAGGACCATAAACAAAAACGCGAAGTAATAAACAAAAATGAATGAGAAAGAAAAAAAAAAGGAGGGAAATGTAGCAGATGGGTCCAAAGGATGGACTCTAAAAATCAATTTGGGAAAAAAAAAGAAAAAAGAACAAAAAAAAAAATAAAGAACAAGAACTAAAGAGAATAAAGGAAACAGACTGATTTGGCAAGCAGACGTTAGAAGGAAGGTATTTCACACACCAGAGAGTCTTCTGCGTCTCTGTGGGATGGCTTTGCAAGGACAGCAGCTGCCCTAGAGTCAGCTGGCCCAAAGTCGGTCTTCCAGCCCCCCTGACCGTCCTCGCCGGGCGAGCGATCCGCTCTGCGGCCCCTCTGCACCGCGCACCTCCTCTCGAAACCGGGCTCGGCCTGCTCGGCCCTGGGCTGGGCGAAGGAAGGCCCCAGGTCCCCGAAGTCCTCCTCGATGCTGCTCTGCCTGGTGAGGGTCCTCCTGCGGGCCAGCAGCGGGCGCGGGCCCCTGCGGCCGGCGCAGGNCCGCGCCTCGTCCTCCTCGCTGCCGCAGTCCAGGCCGCTGTCCGGGCTCCGCGACAGCCCCCGGCCCGACTTGCATCCCCTGTCGTCCGCGGCCGCCTCCTCCGGGCCCGGCGGCCCGCGCTGGGCCGGGTACCACGGGCCGTGCTCTTGGTCGTAGGGCCTGGCTGCTCGGGGGTCTCTAGCTATTCTGGGGTTCTTCCTATAGGGCAAACCTAAGCCCTGCTTGTACAGCAGGTCGGAGTAGTCACCGTCCTCTTCGGCCACTTCTGGGATACTGAAAAGCCTTTTACTGTGGGGTATGTGCTGTGAAAAGTCAGGCTGTTCCAAAAAAGTGGCTTCAGTGGTCCTATTCTTATCGTACTCCTTAAGATTATGTAATGTTAAAAACCAGACAGGGAACAAAGAGCGTGTGACAAAAATAAAATGGGAGGGGAAAGGGAGAAGAAAAGAAAAATAAAGACAGAATTAGTTTTAGAGCAATGGCAAACGTAAGACATGCAGCTTATATAGTGAAAAGGATGTCATGCTTTGAATGAGCGTCTGTGAAAAATAAAGACATGATTAAGAAGTTGCTGGATGTCAGATACAACGTGAGAGGTCGGTACAAACAACTGAGTGATGCTCCTGACAAGAATAAACTCGTGCATTTGAAACAGAGCAATGGAAGCTGCACACAGGTTCCAGCACGGTGAAGGAGAATGGCATTAACACTCGTTCCTTGCCCATGCCAAAGTGCCATTTAATTTTCTTTGTGACCAGAACCCATATCTGAGAATGACAGCGCTGCCCCAGCAAGCTTTCTTGCTTTGCATCTCTTAAAGCATCCTGTGTAAGTAGCAAATATCTTCAGTCTCCTGCCAGAGAACTCTTCTGCAGGCGTCATTAATGGAGTTCTGGTTTCCCTTCTGAAATTCTAAAAATCCTGTACCATTTCTGAAGCTTGGCTTCCACAGGAAGAGCCTGGGACACAGGCTGCTCTCTGATGTCCCTTGCTCTGTGCTGCCATCAAATCTCCCATTATAATCTTGTACCTGCCTCATAAAACCAGCCAGAAAATCAGCCTGTTAGCAGAAGTAAAAGTCTCTGTTTATGCCAGAAGCAGGTAAATACTATCCCAGCCTGGGTAAAATAAGCATTCTGGACATGCCAGATATATTTTGCAATTCTCCTATTCCATTTCCACAAAACACAGGTTGGTCTGACAAAGAATCCTGGGAGGGTCTTTGCTGGACTCGGGAAGGGGGAAGGGAATAAATGCAGGAGCTGCTGGTTCTGACTGACAGGATTTATTGATTCTGCATCCCAGAGATCATCTCTCCTTGTGCTTAATGCCCAGATCAGGGGGATCTCTGGACTCAAGAGCACCCATAAATAACGACAGGATCATCTTGGAGATTTCAGCAATATCTCTCTCTGAGCATTCTAAACTTAGCTGGGGTTTGGATGCTGGCCCCTTTCAGGCACAGGGGACTTTCTAAGTTACTTTATGACTCTTTCACCTATTTTCCTTTGGTTTTAAAATGTGTCTAACACCTGTGAAACTTGAGACAAAGTGCCACAGAAATGGGGAAAAGATCAGTAAGTATGAGCTATCATAGTTTTGATGGACTACTACATCGAGAGAAGCCTGCAAACCTTGACAGGTCAAAAATTATTTCCTACACCAATTAAGGCTCTGGAGCTTTCTCAATATCAACACTGGCAATACTGACTTAAATCCAAGAAGTAAATATAGCTTCTGATGCATAAAGAACAAGAAGAGTCTAGGGATTATTCTTTTTGCCAGGGGAAGGGGATAGAAGCAGCCTGCAGAAGGATTTCACTTCCAACCTTTATGTTGGTGCAGTCATAGAAACACTGACAATTTCTTCTTCTGAAAAAGTGCCTGTCTCATTCCACACAGCATCAGAATAAAAGGGCTGAATTTATAGCACATGAAAGCAGTCAGAAGAATGGTCAGAATTCTTGTATGCATGAGAAAATAGCATTGCTTTTAGTTAAATAACAATCCACTGGGAAAAAAAGTTGACCTGTGGGTTTGTGCTTTCTAAGAAAACGCAGTTTGTGTAATTGCTACACACACAAAGAAGCAAACACAATTTATATGTACAAATGTCATATGGGAAATACGTATTCAGTACTGGGTACGTTCAGCATTCTGCCTGTCTTTAGCTGTTGTACTGAAGTTGTCTTTCACGATGAATATTCCTGCATTAAAGCATTATTTCCAAAAGGAATTTCCTGCTCTCTCTGGGGATTCCCTAATAAACAAGGGGTTCTGACAAAGCATGGATCAAACAGAGCTGAAACAACTCCCTTTCTCACAGGAAGGCTTTAAAGCCTGTGGGAGGGATGGGACTAGCACTGGATACACAGATCACTCAGACAACATTAAGTTGTTTTGTAAGTTTTCACAGATCTCCTTGCTCAGGAACAACTCATTTTCAGGGTAGCACATGCAGTGTATCTTCACAGAGACACGGGGAAGGTCCCCAGATGTGGAACAGAAATTGCAACTGCAACAATCACATATAGGGAAATAGTCAATTAGTTAAAAGTTTATCGATCAAATAACGAAAAAAATAAAGCAATAAATGCACTGAAGCGGCCCAGTTCTAGGCCTCTAGACAGTGTGAGCTGTAATGGCCTGCAGAACCCACAACTGACTGCAAGAAATGCCCTGGAGGCAGAGCCAAGGTGCAGGAGCCCCCTCGCCCCGCTCACCTTGAGCGCGCCGTGCGAGGTGAGGCTGAGCCGGCGCCGGCCGCCGTCCTCCAGCTGCATCTCCGAGTACAGCTCCTCCTCGTCCTCCTCCAGGATGTCCGACAGGTCCGAGCCCCGGCTGCTCTCCGTGTGGTACTCATCCCCGTGGCAGTAGTGAGGCTGAGGGACACGGTCAGGGGAAAACCTTTACTGCCTCTAAAGCTGATAATCCCTGCATAACACCCTGAGGACTGGGGCATTTCCTGGGCTGGAATGTCACTCTGGGAACCACTAACGGGTTACATCACGAGGCTTGGGCTCTGTTCTAGTGGAGACATCGTGTAGAAGTTGTTTTGCCCATTTATGATGGCAATCCAAGAAATCCAGTCTTAATCCCAGGTGATACAGAAAAGGGTATCTCCATTCACAGCACCAAATCTAGTTCTGGGCTTGATTAAATTCCCCTTATTAAAGAGGTCCTTCATGCATCAATGGACTTGCTGACCAAATTGTAAAAGCCTTAGGATAATTCACATATCATCTGTTCTTCACAGCTGTTTGTTACATCACATTACAATTTACAAGTGATCAGCATTTTAATTCTTGCAGGCTATTACCACCATTGTATGCTGCAGCTAGATGGTGGCATTTGAAGCTTTAATTCTGTTAAACATTGTAGGAATAGACTGGCTAAATTCAGTTCCCAGTGCCTGGGCCTGCTGGAAGGGAGGATGCTCAGGAGCTCCCTGGTGCCAAGCACTCAGCTCCCGTCGGGCCCCTGTGACAGGAGCAGCCCCCTGCCCCTGGTTCAGCCTCTTGTCACCAACACAGCCACAGCGCTCAGGAGGTGACCTGGGCAGAGCTCAGCTTCACCAAGCCCTTGTTTCCTGCTGAACCCCTGACACAAAAACTGAGCCAGGCTACTTACTTGCTTTCCAAGCTCTGACCCTTTCAGGAAATCGTCAACGGAAGCTCCCCTTCGTTTGACCTTGGGGGAGTCGTAACCATCCTCCTCCTCATCGGAGTACTGGGCTGCGCTGCTCCTCTCGCTGAACACGCTCCTCCTCTCCATCTAGGGGGGCAACAGGGCCAGAGACCCGTCAGGCCCTGCTCCTGCAGCCAGGGACAGACACGGCGAGCAGGGGCACTCCAGCACACCACACCCAGCGGGGGCGAGGGCAGGAGCGGGCACACAGCTTCTTCTGCAGCACTTAGGTGAGGATTTTATACCTCAGGGGACTAAATGTGACAGATATCACTGGCAGAATTTGATTTAATTCGGAATTAATTCATCTATAAACTTCTGTCCAGATTCCTGAATTAAACATTTCAAGCATCACTTAAACTAATGTACTCAAACATGGTTCAGAGCACGTTATGTCAGCAGTTTTCCGAACCAGAAAAAGTATTTCACTTCTCTTTTTCCCTACATGGTTCTTAAATCAACTTTCACCTCATAGGGCCAAAGAAGCCAATTGCCTTTTCTCCCTCTATTACATTCCAGTCTTTCTTTGCAAACGAAAGGAAGATACATACACATGCACACAGGTGGATTTATCAAACCCCTTTGATCCAGAATTATTCAGGTTATTCTCCAAAGCTGGCTCAATTTACCCACTGGATCAAATGCATCCCAAAACAGGAACAGTCAGTAAGCTGGGGCTGTTAAGGCATGTGTGAACTGTCAAAATTAATGGAGTTATTTTGGAGATACAATGGGACACAAAAAACTGGACGTAACTGATGATTGCCAGATGGAGGACCAAGAAAATGTATGAAACAAGTGACACCTCAGCTTGCAAGAAGCAGCAGACAGTTGTGAGCAGCTCGTGATGAGAAAGTAACTGCCCAGGGCATTGGGAGTATTTAAATATTGCATATTTGTGTGGAGAACCCACAGCACGTTGTCAGGATGCAGGACCAGCTGTACTGACCCCAGAGCCCCAAATGTGGGGTTTAAATCAACAGCAGAGGTCTGAGTCATTGCAGCAGCCACGGGTCACAGTGGTGCCCAAACCAGGGGGTGTCCCTGGGCAGTGCCACTGCTGGCAGCTACAGGAGGAGCTGGAATGAAAAGCAAACGTGTGAAAATGTAGCACTGAGAAGGGCAAATATGTAAAACTCCCTGTGGATCCATGACAGCAGACACAGGAGGGCTTTACAAGCCCAGAACGGTAGCACACCTTGTCTCAGTCTATGGATCTTTGGGAATGATTACCCGCTCCTTAAAGCACATGATGACAAAATCTTTGGTGGCAAGGGTCACAATGAACAAAGCAGCCCAAAAGAGCCTTGAGAAGTTTGCCTTTACCCTGTTGCTCTCTGCCACTCTTTGTGCAGCTTCTCTTGCCATGGCTTTTGCGACGGTGTTGGGGACGGGAGTGCCTTGAGGCTGGGGGAGGATCCTGTTGGGGGACGGAGACCTCCTCCCCTGGAGTGGGCCGTGGAAATTGGGTGGCTCCAGCATGTGTCCATGGACAGGGGACACCGAACGAGTCTGCTCCCACGACTCATCCCTTTTTAAATGTGGGCCTAAATGTTCTTCTTTGGTTTCTGGGGCTCCGGCACTTGCTAATGGCTTAGATTTGGGAGCAGTTCTGGGGTGAGGGGTTGGAGGCACCAGGAGGTCAGATGGAATGGCAGCAGCAGAGGAGTCCACCGATTCCCCTTGCGCAGAGAGCGTTCGGACGGTCACCTCCCTCGCTTCCAGACTGCGCAGCCTCAGCAGCTCCACCAGCGTGCTCTCCGCTGCTGGGAACATCACCTCTGCCACCTGAGGGCACAGACAAGGCTCTTGTGAGCATGAAATCATCTGCTGCCCTCCCCTCGGCCCCACTGCAGTTCCACCTCCAAGGTCTTTACAGGGTGAACTGCTGCCAGCACAGAGTGGGCTGCAGGAGCCACAGCAGGCTCCACACCCCTCACACGGGCTGGCTTCCATCCTTCCAACCCCTCTGGCCAAAAGGGCTTCTAGAAAGGGAGCAAGCTGTGCCCCAACAGAAGAACGGGGTGTGCTGACAGCTACGAAGCCCCTGCAGCCAGGCCAGGGCTGTCCCACCTTTAGCTGCCAGCTGCAAAGGCCCTGAAGCAGAGGGTCACCGTGGCAGGAAGGGAACTCACCCGCTGCCCTTTGGCATAAACACCGTAACCTGTGACACTGGCGCCGTGGGACGTCCCCGTCGCCGTCAGAGCCGGGGGCTTCCAGGACACCTGGACAGTCCCTGGCGTGGACCCGGCCCGGACAGCAACATCTTGAGGTGGAGCTGGAGGACCTAAGGAAGAAGGGACTGGTCACTCTTGAGCCTCAGAGCAGAAGCACAGTTAACTAAGGTGCAACGTGGGCTGCAAGCTGGAACTTCAACATTTTCCACCAGCTGATTAAAGCACAACTGGTGTCACAGTCTTTTCTCTGCACTGAATCAAAAAATACACCCACTAACCTCTTAAGGCATTTACAGTAAGTCAGTGTAATAGCACACCAAATACCTCCTTAATTAAAAGGCATTACCCTACTATAAATAGCTCTACTTCGGCCAGAAAGCTCGAGTAAAAATATCACAGAGATTATTAGTTCATAGATTTTTCAAGCATCCTGTTGTGTTAATTTAACCATCAAACCCTGGGCAGAGTCTGCTGCTAAAACGTGTCAGAAGCAGGGCTCAGCTGCAGCCCCCCCTGCAAACAGCCAGGAGAACACAGACCTTGGCTGCTCCGAGATTGCTTTTCCCAGAGAACTAAACACAACCAGCTCCTGTTCATCCACCAAAAAGGCTGCAAGTGCTTTACCTGTGTGCACGGTACACGTGCAAACATCACACTGTGGCACTGGCCAACTGCCAGGGCATGTCCCTGGTTTGCTGTCACTGGAATTCATCCTCCAGTGGACATGGACATAAAACCATGGTCGTGTTCAGGACAGTACAGGCACAACAGGAAACTGTTGCTTATACCACCCCTGCATCTATAAAGTACTTTTACCTGCAAGTTGAGAGCATGCAAATGGACCTGATACTATTCTTGGCCAAGAGAGATTTTGGTTCAGGATTGAATTTCAGCTTTCCTGGTCATCCTGTTTTATTGACAGCCAGCGTTCCCAATGCAGCAAGGCTGCTCAGCTTACAAGAAAGAATGCATCTGATCTAACGCAGCACCTTGCCAGTGGCAGTGACATTAACCTGCTCCTGCAGGAGAGTCACCTTCCTTTCATTCTCCCCAAACCAAACACCCCCAGGGAGCTGCCGTGACCTTCACGGGCTGTGGCAGAGATAGGTTTAATAAACTGCAGTGCCCGAGGCTCAGCATGGTTTCTATTTCCTCCCATCATTAAATGGGAAATTTTTCCTAATGACTTCCGATGGTCTTGGTCATCAACATAAATGTTGGTTTTGGAATTCTGCTACACTTTGCTCCTCATGGGTTTGTTTTACATAAATTAGCTCCAAAAACCGCAGCAGCCCCCTTGGTCCTGATCCTGTACTTATTTCTATTTTTAGGTCTGAGTGCCCAAGAGAGAACTACTTCTAATTTAATGTAAGCAATTCCACTCTGCTTTGATGAATCAAGATGAGGAGTTTAACTGCATGGCACACAGTGCTGGTAACTCCCATCACTGACTCCGAATTCGTGCTTTCCCTTTGTTCCAGCCACTCTGAAATACAGGCAGCAGCCTCTAATCACTTCAACTGCTGCTGCTTTATTTCGCTGCACACCAGAGAGAAGCTGACTTGCTCTCAGGGAAATGAAGCAGTGGGGAACATTCTGGGATGTCTGGGTTTTAAAGCTGAGGCTGCGCTGCAGCTCCTCAGAGAGAACAGCTCGTGCACTGCTTCGCAGCCTCCACAGCTGGAGGGAGACACAGCGTGTTCAGTGTTTGCCCTGGACAGAACCCGCACTCAAAAGGCCTTTCCTGAATAGCAAATCTGAAATCAGTTCAAGCCACCATGCAGGCAGTGCCTCCCAGCCCCCCAGGACCCCTCCCGGGTTTGAAATGCCCTGCTCCCAGCAGACTCCACCACAGCACTGCCACGCTTCCCACTGAAGAGATTCCAGACTGAGGGGTGGATGTGTGAGCTGAGCACATTTTCACTGAAACCATAAATCATTAGCACCAGCACAGGAGACACAGCAGCTCGATTCCTCCTCTGCTCAACCAGCACTGCTGTCCTCCCCTCTCCTCTCACAGAAACCACACAGGCCGAGGAGGAGAGCAGAATGAATTCCTGCCCCTCTGCTGGAATCAAACCCCAGAGGAAGGGGACAAACCCCAGCTCAGAACACGCTCCTGACATTTCACTGGCCAGGGGCCACTTGTGCCTGAGTGTCCCTTCAGAGGCACCCAGGGACCCCAAAGACTGAGTTGAGGGGGCTCCTACTTGTCCGTGATTAGATGACCTTGGGTAGGTGAATCAACAAGGAAAGATACTGAAATTTTTGCAGGTGCTGCCATACACCCCCAAAAATTATGTTATCCTTTAAATTCACTACGTTATTTCTGCTCTAGTTTTCAACACTACTTCAGCATTCTTAAGAAATGGGAGATGACTGACAACACTTACCAACACTCCTAATGGAAAAGCCAGGTGAGGAAAAACTCAGATTTTCCAAAACACAACAGATCTGTTGACTTTACAAAGTCAAACTGTACAATGTGATTACAACTTCAGAACCAAAACACACTTACATGCCATAAATGCTGTGGAGGTTAAATTATTTTATCTAGCATTTTCAGAGAAATTCAGCTGAAGAGTTTTGGGGTAGGGAGGAGAATACCAAACCTGCTGGCAACGTAGAAAATTCCACAAAGGCTTCCTTTTTTTCTCGTTGTTCCAAGGGAAGCTGCCAGGGCATCTGATGGGGCTTTGCCATGACCTTCACCTTGTAGGCCATATTGGGCTTCAAATTAAAAAAATGGTACTTGTAGCTAGCAGCCTTGACAATGTCAAATTCCTCCTCGTTAAGGAAGATGACATGACTGTAATTACTGTTTGTAGGGAGCCAGGACAGCTCAGCAGAAATCTGGGTTATGTTGTCCACTCTGAGGTTCGAGGGGGCTACGATGACGTCCTTGCCCACCAACAAAGTGCACTGCAGCTCGTCGGAGTTGCCCTTGTTGGTGATGCTCTGGATGGATATCCGGTACGTGCAGGTGGAAATGTTGAGCTTCTCTATGAGAGCTTTCGTTCTGCTCCCCAGGGCCACGTTCATCCGGATCTCCTTGTCCACCAGGACGTTGTAGCTGCTGACGGTTCCCCAGCCGGGGGGCACTACCGGTGGCTCCCAGCCCACAATAACACTTTTGGCTAGTTGTTTAATAAGGGTGATTTTTCTGGGATAAGGCACAATGTCTTCTCCAATCTCATCAATGTTCACATCCAGAGTCCCTGCGCCGTTGCTGATCACGCTGGAGTCTATGTGACTGGGGGGACTTATCTCCAAGAGATCTCCTTCCAAGGGAGGACCCGAGCGGTTGATAAAATTCTGGTCTTGCTCGCTGCTGAGTGTGCTTGATAACCGGGTCTCGTTGTCTTGAACAAAATCCACAAAGTTGGAAGGGACTAGTCCTCTTTGTCCATCCAGAAGTTCTCCTGGTGAGAAAGAGCAACACCATCAAACCCCCTGAAGGAGAAAACCTTTTTCATGCCAGTGCCTTGAGAGCGGTCAAGACAAGGGGCAAAGGATGAGTGGAAATACATAAACAACATCCCTGGCCTGGGAACATAAAGGCTTATTAAGGGAAATACCAGAACTGCCAGTAAGCTTTTTTGTCAACTTAAATCTTGCCAGTAGGAAAAGCTGACACTATAAAATATCTTATAATTAGCTTTGCCTGCAAGGAGCGGCTTTGCTGGTGCAGAAACTCTTTTAATTAACACCACGATGATAAAGCTAATTTTAGCAACCGATTTAGGAGCAGACGAAGGAAAGAATTTGGAGCGTGTTTGACAGACGAACTGATTCCAATCTGCATGAATTAGCATGAATTCACGGATTAAATAAAAAGTACCTTCGTAGAAGCCATCTTCGTCCATGTCTCCGTACACATACAGGTACTTTCCTGCCGTAAGAGGGAGCTCCGCCTCCGGATTTTCATTTGGTCCATCGAAAGGGTTGTAGCTGCGGGGGGACAGGCAGAGAGCTGCTCAGGAGAGGGGTACAGCTCCAAGGAGGGCAATTTCCCCAGGCAGTCTCTTTGCTCCCCTTCTGAGGCACATTCTGAGAGGGCCTGGCTGAGTTTGTGCCTGTGAGGTCCCACCCTCCACCCTGCTCCCTCACGGGCTCTGCCCCTAAACCCACGTCCCTTCCTGCAGAATTTACTTGGACACTTCTCACTTTGGGCTCTTGAAGAACACTGGCCAAAAGTATCTTTATTTTTTAGAGTGAATTAAAGCAAACTCAGTTGTGGGGTCTCTTTCAGTCGCCACACTCAATTTTACATTCCTTTTACACAAGTTTATTAAACTTCTACAGAGACAAGGTAAAAGAAGACAAAAGCAGTGAGTTTCATCTAAAAGAAGCTACTGAGAGACAAAAAGTACTTAAAAAGTACTTCACTCCATATCCATCCTGAAGGAAATTGGTAGCCACTGAAATTTTTATCATGACAGTACTTTACATCCGAAATTTTGATGTGCAAAGCAGTGATGGACTTCAAATCTTCCCTTGCTTGAAAAAGGAATTTGTAAGCACAGACTGAGCCAGCCTCTCTGAATCAGGAGGTGCTCACTGAATGTGACTGAGACGCTGAAGGACAGCAATGCAGGGGGTGAGAGAGCCAGGCCATGCTCAGCTGCCCCTGGCCACTCAGGCACACGGCCAGGGCACAGCTCTGCAGCCAGAGCCAGCAGCACAGGGCTCTGCTCTCCACAGCTCGAATTCCATGCAGGAATTCAGTGCAGGAATAAAGGGAAGCCAAACCTGATGTCGAACATGACAGTTGTGTGCTATGTCTGTAGTGGGATTTTTACCTGTAACGGGCAATGCAAAGATGGACTTTCCCAGAATATCTCTGCTTTGAGGTATTGGAATTCTGATCATTATCCATCTGTAGAGGGGGGCAGAAAAAAGACAATGTGATTTCAAAAAAGAAGAGTGAGCAGTTTTCCTGACAGGTGGCACAAATCAGTGAACACAGCATCAAGGAAAAAGAATATTAAGTTCTAACATGGAACACAACTGGCTAATTTTACTCAGAAGGGCAGATGCCAGTGACTGAGCACTTAAAACAAATGCTGAGTTGAGAACTGGTGCAAATGTCATCTTCCAAACACTTGCAGACAATGAGTATCACACAAAATATCCCCCCTTGCCAATCAAACCCAATCCAGTCCAACCCAAGCCAGCCCACAGCATCAGCATCTGCTGAATGCCACCCTTTCCAGTAACTGAAAGAAATAACATATTTTCTTCTGGATTTAGCATCACATTTAATTCAATCCTGCAAAGACACGCATTTATTCTATTACAAATCTGGTCTACAAAACCTGGAGATTTAATTGTGGTGTTGAATTAACACAGACTCTGCCTATTTTAGCTCTGCACGAGGTCTCTCAGTGGTAAAACAGTAATTTCTGTTTGCTTCGAGCTAGTAGAGGTTTTAAAGTGAGAGGTGAACTTCCCTCCACTTATTGCACAGTTTGCTGTGAGCCATTTCAGAAAAAATGACCAACTTTTTGCCTGAGCTTGAGAGAACTTTAATTGAGGTAGAAATACTGGGTTAACAGTGGGATGAAATTAAATAAATTGTCCAAAAACTGAGCAAAATTTTGCAATCTAGACAGAGTGAACACTGAACTGCAAATTTCAGGTCTGAACTGGCCCCTGCCAAAGCACAGCAGAAAAATACTGAGTGAAGTCCCTTTTCCTCAGAACTGACTTCTGAGAGGAGCTTTAGCCCAGCACTCACTGTCCTGCCAGCACTCAGCTCCAGCACCAGGGCACTCCCAGCCAGCTCCCAGGGGCTGCCCCTGGGCAGCACTGGGGGATCCAGGAAGATCTGCCAGGATTATCACCCTGACACCTTGACATGGGCATCTCATCGAGCACACAACCAGTAATGGTTATTCTAGAGGGCTTTTTTATAGGAACAACCAGGGCAGCTGCAAGTTTTTTTTTTTTGCAGAGTATCATTTATATATATATTTTTTTTTTCCAGACTTCCCAGCATTATGCTCCACTTTTCAGATTTTAGTCAAACTCTCTCCCTTGGGTCCGGGTATCTCTGAGCAGGAATGGAGCTTAATTTCTGTGAGCTTGCATAACGTAAGTGTGTATCACATAATTACACTCTAGGAGGCACAAAACCTACAATTCCACAAGAGAGGGCTTGACATCCTCACTGAGAGATAACTCAAAAATAATAGAAAAGGGGAATTAAAGTTGACGTGCGCTTCTTCTGCTCCTTGCTGTTAGTTCTGCTTCCCTAAGTCTCCTTGCTAAGCTGCTTTTTCTGTGGCCCCTTCAAAAAGCACTGAATGTTTCCACTCCTCAGTAACGCTGCTACACAAATACACACAAACATTTCTTGTGGATAATCCTCAGATACACCCATGGAATTCCCACTGTGCAAGAACCTAAATTTTTGTTGAATATCCTCGGGCTTGGGATCCATTTAGAGACATTTTGATTCTATCAACTCTCACAGGCTCAGTAGCAATGAATATAACATAGACAGAAAATATGCACACAGTTGCAACTTACTTACTCCTGTAAAGACTGAGAAAGGGTTTTCTTGAAATGAGCAAAATCTGAAGATCATTTCCTCATGGCCATCTGCCCACATAAACCAGGGTATTTAACAGAAAATAAAACCCTTCTACAAGGTTTCCAACATTGGTTCTGTGCAGTTTTTCTATTTAACATTTGTCCTAAATATTAAAAATCAACTTGTTACGGCACCTCTGAAAGCTCTTCTGAGCTTCCCATTGGATTTCCACTGGAATTCTACCAAAAAGCAGAAAAGCCTCCTACGAAAGGAAGAACTGAACCTCTCAAAGTCATGGCTGAAGACAAGATGTAGAGTTGAATGACTCTGGTGGCAACATCCTGCAGCTCCCCCTTCCATTTCCCAGGCTCAGAATCCTTTGGGAGGGGCTGGGGGGCTGGGAGCAGGTGGTGGCTGCCCTGCTGCAGGGGGAGAGTCACACATCACAAAAACCAGGCAGAGAAGGAGGCTGCAAAAGGAGCCCTGCTCCTGTCCCAGCATCCCTGGGGCAGCGCGTGGGGGTCCGGCTCCCTCTGGCCAGGCTGTGCCAAAGCCACGCCTTTGGGGAGCCAGGATAGAGCTCTGCTAAAGCTGCCTAACACAGCCCTACCCACAGAGACACAGCCAGAAATGCTGCTTTGCACCTCACCCAGAAGCACTGAAATGCTCTGTGTGCATCACCGAGGGCTGAGATCTTCAGAGAAGCTCGAGTTCCTCGCACACCCGATTTTTATCCTGTGTAAGTAGGACATCAACTGCAGCTTCTTTGAAAATATCACTTAAATTCCCACTGATCATGTTCCCAAGTCGCCTCAGAAAATGAGAACATTCATGTCTTGAGTTTTTAAAAGCAGGTGGATCAACCTGCCTCAGCCTGCTGGAGCACAGAAGCCTCAGCACTAAATCACTTTTTCAGTAAAAAATTCAAAAAGACTCACGTCTGAATCAAATCTGCATCTTGGGGTACCAGATCTTGACTTGGACAGGAATGTAGGTTTGACAGACAGTTGTTCTGGTTTGTCTCCAGATATCTGAAGGGGTCGTATAAACTCTGAAATCACACAGCGACTTCCAGAAGGGCTTTCGTGACCTGGCAGTGAACAAAACACGAGAATAAGGAGTGGTTCTCAAGCAGAAACGCTGCCAGTACACAGCAGAAGGTTATCTTCCTGTCCTGTTAAGAACCATCCGAGAAGAAGACTGGTGAGTAGGCTGCAGAGCACAGAAGGAGCTCAGCCTGCTCCCAGGCGTTCGGTGAATTGCTGAAGTCAACAGCAGCTAACGAACCATAACGCAGAGAGTGAAGGCACTTCCAATCAAACAATTCAAAGGTAAAATTTCCCCCAGTGAAAAGAAGCCCACCTTGGTTCTGAGCACCCTGATACGTTTGGGGAAGTTCTGTGACATGCTGTGTAACACACCCAGCCCTAAAAGCTGCTGTTGGAACCTTTATTTCTTTTGGGGACTCTGTCATACACTGGAAAGTAGAATCGAGTGGCACATTTGTCTTCTAAAAAAGAGACTGAAATGCTAACGATTTAGTTGGCAGGATATTCATTTTGAAATGAAGTTGTTTGACTTTTGGCAGGCAGGAAGTGCCTGGAGCACCTGCTGCATATTTCCTGAGAGTTCCCCTCTGACACCAGCACCAAACCACCTACTTTGGTCCCAGTGCCACCTCTCCAGGTTCTAACATGTGGACACTAAGACTATGCACAAGGGAAAATCCTTTTGGAATGTTTTTATTGTGCTTTTAAAAAAGGGTTTAGAATACAGGAAAAGACAGATTATACTGCACACTGAAGAGCCTAAGGAGGCTGAACACTCTGATCTCCTCCCGACTCGGGTGAAAACCAGAGGTGAGACAAGGAAAAAGAACGAAGTTATCAAGGCTGCAAGAGAGACTAACAAAGCTCAGTGTAAAACACTTGCACATTTTCCCCTTTTCCTGTTAGTTTAGTCCCCAGGGCACATGAAAGCAGGAATTGTGAACTGAGCTGGATTTCACCTGCAGCACAAGCAGAAGTTGGAGCAGAACACAGAGCACTGCTGGCACTCTCAGATACGCAGAGTGCCTTCTGCCTCTCATTAACATAACGAGCCTGTGCTCTAATTTCTCCGACCCTGAAGATGTGTAGGTTCAGCACTTCCTCCCCCGTTCTGCCAGAAGGCTGGACAGCAGTGTTTCACTACTGAACTGCAAGATTCCCAGTCCACGTCACCAGGAATTATCAGTGGAACCTCTTTATTCATACTGCGGAGGGGAATAAGCTCCAAGAATATCATCAGAGGGTTTTTCTGGTGTGCTCATTAATCCAATATGATTAATTTTCCCCGCATCACTGTAAATTACAGCAGGCCAGCTAAAGCACATTGACAGCAGGGAAATATACAACTCACCACACAAAAGATTAATTACAGCCAGCCCCACTTAGAGCAATCCCCAGGCTGGAAAAGGGCACATTTTTTATTCTTGGAACCTTTCTCACACATATAACAGAGAAGTCCTCCCCGTTCAGGAGCCTTTAGCCAATTCAGCTCCTTCTGTTTGCTGTTAGCATGTTTGCCATAGCAGCCTGCCAGCACCAAGCTATAAATAACTGGGCCAAATGTGATTATTCACTGAAAGGAAGCTGCTGCTCGGTCTCAGACCTCCTGCATTCTCCAGGCTTTGTTTTTAAATTGCTGGCACTACGTACAAGATGTGGACGAGGGTTCCAGGGCAATGCAGCCCTTGCTTTGCAGACGTACAGGATAACAGCTGGCACAGGAACACACCTTATCAGGAACCCCAGGAACATCAAGATGCTGCAAGACTCGGATCAGATTTTTTTTTTTTTTTCACTTGGAAAACAAGGGACATAAAATTTACCCCGAGTCCTTACAGAGGAGAGAAAAGCATCATCAAATAATGCCTTTGTAAAGGAAAAAAAACAACCCAAAAGGGAGATTCAGAGTGCAGGAAGCCCATTCCTGCCCAGTATCTGTCACCTCCTGGTCACTGCTGCAGAGGATGTCTGCCAGTACAGGGGCACAGACAGAAAGGCTGCATTGAAACCTGGCCTAAGCTTGCCTCTGAAAAAGGAAGCTGATTAAACCTGGTTCTCTCGTTCATCCAAGGCAATTACACCGATGGCCCTGGGCTTGAACAGCAGAATGGGAAGGAATCAGACCTACGGACTGTTTTAAAGCTTGTTAACTGGAAACCTACAAAAAAGAAAACAAACAAACACACAAAACCCCAATAAAACACCTTTCCTTTTATGTTTTCCCTCTGGAAAGAAACAGAGTTAAAAATAAAATATACAAGAGGTCAGTTCATAAGAACACACAGCAGCATCTAGAAATGTCTTTTTTTTTTTCCTTTAAATACTAGAGAAGAACCTTATAAAGCCACAGGGGTTTTGTCCATGAAGTCTTTTTAAATCCATATATGCTCAAAATGGCCTTTTTCTTCCCTTGACTAGGAAATATTTGTTAAGGAAATCTGAAGAAACGCCCTGTCAAGGAAAAAGGAAGCTCACCAGCCCTAATTTAAATGTTTCAGGAGAATTAAATCTGTCCATACTTGCATTACAATTAGACTCTTCATTTTATTTATTGCAATTGCCGATTCCATATGGACTCCCTAAATTATCCAGAAAGACCATTTAAATGAGCCTCTTAGCTGATGAATAATAAATCTTAAGGCTTCTCCATCTGATTGTGACATTATTGTATGTTGAAAGTGAACTTTTTATGCTCTAATCCATCCTGGCTAGGTTTACTTCATTTCCTGGTACATTCAAACATCACCAATTAAGGCAAAGCAGCTGGTCATAAACTGATCTCATTTCCATCACTTGCCTTGCTCTGAAAGCTGTCCCTGTGTTCCCTCTTGTGTTCTTTCTTCCTCACACATAATAAAAATAATTACGCTTCTGGTTGGAGAACCTGCTGTACTCTGCCATCGTTGCTGAGAGAGGCTTGATTTCAGTAATTAGAAATCCTGCCCCCTTGCCCAAACACGGCTTTGTTGTTATCAGTGCACGCACACTGAGGATGAATGTTGTCCAGGCATTTCTGATGTTTAGACACAAGTGCTGCAGGCCCTGAATTCTAAGTCCCATAAAAATCAATAGGTTTTGAGAAAAGGTTTAAAGAGCAAGGCCCTTAAATGCCTTGGGTACAGACCTGGCTGTGTTTGCTCTGGTTTTACTCAAAGGCTACTTGGGAGATTTCAGTTTGGCATCATTTGAAGTTTTTAAAAAGCTTTTTCCATTCGCATTTGAAGAATAAATATAAATTAGTTTGGAGAGTTTGACCGAGTACCTTAAGATGTTTAGCTGATTTTCATTTTTCATTAAATCAATCGCAGTGATACAGGCTGGACCTTCACTTCTGCCTGAAGGACAGCTCAATACCTAATTACCTCTCCTGTTAAATTAATTGTTGCTTTGAAAATCCTGTCCTTAGAGACATGAGGGGATAATGCTGTCGGTATTAAGGAAATTTCTACTAAATTCTTATGTCCATCAGGAAATGCCTTCGGAATTCTCCATTTAGTGCACTTTAGTATGCACTGGGGAAAGGCTTGCAGCTCCAGAGAAGCCTGAGCGCTGCAGGCAGCACAGCGGGCACGGTGGGCATGGTGGGCATGGCGGGCACAGTGGGCATGGTGGGCATGGTGGGCATGGTGGGCACGGTGGGCACGGCTGCCAGCAGCTCCAGCTCTGTGCTCAGGAAGCCGAGGCACAGCGAGCTGAGCCACTGAGCTGGAACGAAGGAAGGATGGCATCCAGCTCCTCCTGCCTGGCTGCTCGAAGGAAGGATGGCACCCCGCTCCTCCTGCCTGGCTCCTGGAGGGAAGGATGGCACCCCGCTCCTCCTGCCTGGCTGCTCGAAGGAAGGATGGCACCCCGCTCCTCCTGCCTGGCTCCTGGAGGGAAGGATGGCACCCCGCTCCTCCTGCCTGGCCTCTCGGCGAGCTCAGTGCCCATCACTGACAGACCCTGCTCGTCTGCAGCACAGGGAAATCATTCCTAATTTCCAGGCCCCTGTGCCTCACAGTTCTTCTAGAAGCTTAGGAAGAAAAGCCGAGACCATTTGATTTTTCCAGTTCCTTTTCATAGTTATTGTCAAAAAACTTTGGGGGAATTTGTAAGTGATGAGAATGACCTGGCAACCATTCCTTTGCAGGACAGCTGAAGCCATTCCAGCCTGGGTGACACTGACCACACTCCTCACATGGACAAACACACAGTCGAACGTGTGATTTACATGGAAGTTGTTTTTAAGAGCCCCCAGGTCACCTCTTGCCTTGATCTTTGTGATTTTCCAGTGAATAATGGATCGTTTACAAAGCTCTGTGCTTAGGAGAGCCGTTGCCTCTGGCAACAGGAGACGACCTGGTGAAAGTTCAGCACAGCTCTTGGATAAACACATACTGCTGACTGTGCTGGGGACTGCAAAGGGTAAGAACATCAATACAGATGTAAATGATTTTTTTTTTTACTTTATGTTCTCCAATTCTTTTGAAACAGTTTTTTGCTTTTTAAAATGTTTTACTTTCAAATTTTTCAGGAGAAGTGCATAATTTCTGTTGAGCAAATGAAACTGAGCCAAAACCATCTTCATGTCTGTCAAAACACTCCATCCAGTTCCCCCATTTTCTACTCAGACGATTTTTTAATGTAATGACCAATGCAGTGTGTGGGGTCTCTGTGCTCTCTTTCCCCATTAACGCCTCCTTCAACAAGGCAGCCGACCCACCCTGAGGCAGGGAAGGGTTTACAACACAGCCTGCATCTGCAGACAGTCATTCCTCTCACAGCAGAAGTAAACTTTTACATGAAGAATACATAATTTTAATGGTGGGCAGGTTTCTCATCACTACACTCAACAACAATTAGGGAGAACTTTGCTCACAGCAGTGCCCAGGTGAAACTGGAACAAGCTCTGAAATGTAAACAGGTCGCTGAACAGAAACAGGAGTGGATTCCCTCTCCCCCCTGTGCAGCCAAGCCTCCGGACACCACAGACTCGCGCCAGGGCAGCACCCACGCCAGTACCTGCTGGTCCTTACCTTTGCCTATAGAAGTGGCTATTCCGTTCATTAACTGGGACAGGGATTTGCCAGGAGAACCGGAGAGATCCGGGGGTGCCAAGGAGTTGCCGCTCAGGAGGTCGATCTTGCCCGCCTGCTGCCGGAACCTCTCCAGCTCCCGGGACAGGAGGTTAAACTGCTCGCTCTGCGTCCGGCATTTCTCCTCCAGCTCCCGCACCTTGGCCTGCACAACCAACAGGCACGCGGTGAGAGCACAGCCGGGCCGGCCGCACCGCGGCTTCTGAGCTGCCAGGATGGGCAAAGGATTTGGGATCAGCAGGCCCACAGCCTCCCTCGGAATCCTCGCCCGCACGTGGAACCCAACCTGCGGCAGCCCTGTGGTACTGAGGGGATTCCTCCTTCCATCGCCAGCTTCCAAAGGGGAAGTTCCTCATCATATATTATATGCTAAAAACGTCACTGCCAAGAACACCTGCAAACAGATCCTGCAGTTCTGTGACTCCTTCATGCATCTGAACGTCAGTTCTGTGTGCTTTTCCGACCTTCTCTAAAAATCAGATGTATTTCTGAGGTTTGCCCATCTTCTGCTATTCAGTTGAAGCCTCCTAAATCGCTACATTAACATTTGCGTGTTAAATCCCCAACAAGAGCAAGAAAACCCCCAGAGGCTCCTGCAGAATTTGGGTCCAGCCAGTGGCTGAACTGTGCTTGAAAACAATGCTGCTCACTGCAAAGCCCAACCACGCTGAGGTACTCCAGCCACCAGCCAAGAGGCTTTTGTAGGGGTGGGAGAAGTACCAAGACATAACATTTTTGTTGGAATTTTGAGGCACCGGGCTTTAACAAAACAGAAGCTAAAAGAATAGCTTCTGTTGTGGCCGGGGAATCCGCCTTCACACGGCTCAGGAACCCTGGTGTGAGAGCTCCTGGTGTGGGTGAGGCCATGTCCAAGACACATTCCCCGGCTGAAGGCAGTGACAAAGGGCTTGGGGAACTCAGGGGGGTTCCTACAGGTTTCACTCAAAACGAGTAGTGAGGACACCACAGCACGGAACCCCCTTTTATCCAAACCTGCACGCTCCAAACTGGAGCAGCTAAATTAAGGATGCAATAATGTATCCCACTCTGATGCTTTGTGATGAACAAACACCACCTTCCTTCATCAAAAACCCCTCCTGTGCTTCTTGAAGCCACTGTGCTAACAAAGGAAGTCTGGGCATCAGTTAAATTCATTCAGCTGAACTGACAATTTTGGTTTCTTTAAAGAAAAACAACATTGTCAGTTCATATAAGAAAAACTGCACATTTTATGTATCAAGGAAACAACATATGTTACATACCACCTGTAAAAAGATCCTAGCTAAAGGAAAATACTTACAGTACCCAGAAAAACCCAAAAATCCAAATTTTCTACTACACAAGGTGGTACTTTCTTCCTTTTCTAGTAACAAATACTTTTTTAAACTTGGAGTGAATTTCAAAGATACAATTTCTTTGCATTCATAACACACAAATTAGTTTACTTCTGCAAAAGAAACCTCAGGGTACCCCTCTGATTATGAAATGGAGAATCAGACATTGTGGGAGTTTTACACAAACATGACGTGCTTGGGGTTTTTGTCTTTCATCTTTTCACTGTGGTTTTGAGCAAAGGAAACGTCAGACTTTGCTGCTTGTTACTTTGCTGCAGGAAAACAGCATCTATGGACAGCTTCAAAAAGACAAATTAAGCAAACATTAAGCAAACGAAGAACTAAACTGACTTGGGCTTTTGGTCCCCACTTTCCAATGGAAAGCTGAAGGACGAGCTATACAACTCTCTGAGAATACTGACTGACCTTTCCACATGCAGTTAGGGAAACTCTAGCACAAAATAAAAAATAAAAACATTGCAATCCAGACCTCAACAAGAAGTTAAGGCTGTCTTAGAAATATTTTTGAGGAAGTATTAATATTATTATTTATTAACTTAAAAATTATTTGTATTTTGGTAAATGTCTCCTTTGTCCTGTCTTCTGAGCATGTAGAAATTTCAAGTTGTTCTCTCACGACTGTACGAAGCCTGGAAGAAAAATGCCTTTACTGCTTTATTTTGAGTGGGCTGGTGAGTTAGAAGTGAGCACGAAGCCGGTGCTTTATAAAGAAAATTTGCCGTAAGATCCACGACTGAGCTACCAGGAGCATCCCCACGCTCAGCCCTGGTCCCTGGCTCTGGGTGCGTGCTTGCTCTGTGAGCCAGCGTCACCTCGCTGGGGAAAACCCACAGATCCCAGAGCAGGGCAGCCTCAGAACTGTGGATTTTTACCCTGTGCCGTGGTTCCTGCCACGCAATCTGTCCTGAGCAGGGTGGCACAGGGCTGCCCCAGATCCCCCGGAGCTGGAGCTGCCTGCAGCAGCGGCTGCAGACGAGGCAGCCCCTGCTCAGAGCAGGCTGAGCGTCTGTCACTCGGGACCTGCCAAGCTCCCCTGGCAGCACCGAGCGCTGCCGCCGCGATTTAAACGGCTTCTGAAATGCAAAACCAAGCAGACTTCGTCCGGTACAAGACAGATACCGAGCACACAGGACAGGTGGGGTGAGGAGCAACTTTCCAGGCGGACGGGTTTGAATTCAGAGCAGTAATCAGCTCGTTCTGCTGGGCAGGCGTTAGCTCACTCTGTCTGCAGGGCAGCAGTGGCTTTCACTGGGGGCTCCAATCAGCCTCGGGTGAAAATACCACATCAAATACTGTACAGTCTCTGTGTCAGCACAGAAACAATCTGAATTCAGACGAAATCCACACAGCCAGAAAGTTGCAGTCTCGAGTGAACTACCAAACCATTCCTACTGGGCATGCTCGTAAGGAAGTGCGTTTGGAAACCAGGAGCTGAGCTCTCATTAAATCATGCCACGATCAATTTCTTGTAGAAAAAGTATTCTGATTGTGATGATTTGGTACGAGGCCAATAAATGCAAAGCATGCTTGCATAACAATGGTTCTAGCACGCGTCCCATGCAAGGCGGGGCAGGGCTGCCGTACTCATTTTCAAGGGAAAAGTGCAGGACTCAGGACAGGGAAAGGAGAATTTATGCCCTAAAATACCTGCATGCTGTCCAAGGTGTTCTGGATGAAGTGCAAAGCAATAAATCCCAAACAAGACACAAGTAAACAAAGAGATGTGAAATAAACAAAGAAATAAAAACAGTTTTGAATACTTTCTTTTACATTTCAAAGCAAAGTATATTAGAACAGTTACACGTGTAAAAACATGCATTAACACACACCACGCTAGGGAAATCAACACTGCTGCTCATCTGAAACTGCAAAAGGCACATTAAATAAAATGCTAAAAAATAATGTGCTTGTGGCAATAAAAAGCAAAAGCTTTGGAAATCTTGTTGGGGTTATGCAAATCAGAGGTTGCAGACAAATCAGCTAAATAAGAATTGTGCTCAGCTTGAGGGGGTGAATAATCTCCTGCCTGTCTTGTTTCTGTTCTCCTGTATCCCAGACTTTCCACCAGGCATTCAATAACAATCTCACCTTATAGTCTGGAATCTAAAACAAACTTAATATATATGATGATAATGAAAGCCTGTGAGTAAAACACATTCTGTGGCAACATTAACTTTTCTAGATACTAACAAATTTTATTTTATTTTTTTTTTAAGTTGATCAATGCACCAGAAAAAAACCACCTTTCACCAAGGCATGGCCAGCAAGTACACACACAGAAACACTGTGGGAAGGGAAAAAGACTGGAAATTACCTTTAGATAAAACCAGATTTCTAAATGAAATATTGACAATGCACGTGCTATTATCAACCCATATTCCTGCACGTCCTTCAGGACATGTACATTAACACTTAATAACCATTTAAAGCCTTTTCCTCAGGCAGAAAAATGAAGTGTTCCTCTCTAGCACAGCCTTTGAAGGTCTTTTAAAGTATCTCAATTCTTTCATTAGATTTACAGTTTCTGGTTCTTTAACACGTTGCTTTATGTTTATTAGACAGTATTTAATTAGGAACCCTAGGTAACTGATTGGTATTTGCTGCTATATTTCCAGCCTAATAAATCAAAATTCTCATAATTAATCACTCCCTTTAATAGTATTTTACAAAAAAAGGAACCAAAAGAGAAACATACATCACTTCCAACAGCTCAGCTGAATGCACTCCTAACTGAATTATAAATCTTAAAGGATGCAACTGTATCAGAAGAGAAAAAAAATCCCTGTTTGCCCACACATTCCTTGAAATGTGCGAAAGTGAGGGTGCTGTGGAGTTATCCCGTTCAGAAGGGACCTGAATAAGCCAAGGTAACCCAGAGGATCTTACCTCTAGCAACTGAACTGCTCCTTCATGTTCCTTCTTAGCTTCAACCTGAGCCTTGTTTTCGTGGAAAAGGAAAAAGGAAAAAAGAGGGAAAAGGAGGAAGAAGGAAAATTAATTAGTCATGCCACACACAGTATGCTCCAAGCCCACAAAGCAGCACACTTATCCTCGCATGCAGAGCCAGCTGCCATCCGGCACGCGGGCTCCCAGCCTGGGAATTGCCTGGGAATCGCGGCTGGCGCGGGGAGGCTGAACCCCGGCGAGGCTCCGGAGCCGCGGGGTTTGCTGGGCCAGCACGAGCGTGCTCAGCACGCTGCAGCACCTCCTCGGAGCTCTCCCCGAAACCCTCCAAACCCAGCTGACACGGAGCTTCTTGTCGTACACCGGGGGGTTCGTGGGGCACAAACCTCCCAGAGCAGCTGGGAGAAAGCAGCACAAAAACGAAGCTCGTTCTTTTAATGAAGCAACAGCATTTATCAGCAGAGCAAACAGCTCACAAAACAAGGCAACCGCAAGACAGGCTGTTTGAAAAGAGGAGTGCAACGTTTAAGGTCCAATCAACTGAGTCAAAGACAAAGAGAGGGAATAAATAAGGGCAGAAAAGTGTATTTTATGTAGCTCAGAAATTCAGTTATCAGATTTTGGTTGGGAAAAGTCTAAACCTTAAAACCAAATAAATAGCACTTGGTAACTCTGGGTTATCCTCATTTTACTTCCATCTAAGTTTTCACTGCTTCCTTTATTGAAGCTGGCCCAAGATAAGCCCAAATTTTGTTAACCATTGTGTCATTCTGCACATTCCTCATCAGAGAATAGTCTTAAACCCCTGCTGTTAATGGAGGACAGCATCCCCCAGACTTTCTAATTTAATGTGCCAGACAGTCCCAGGGTGGACACGGATGCAGCTTTGTTTAACTTCATTTCCTCACTGATCAGGGCTGCCCTACTCCATTATCGCCTTCAGCAGGAGCTGGGTCAGGCCACGAAGTCCCCAAAACCTCAGACCCAAACCCACAGACCAAAACCTCAGACCCAAACCCACAGACCAAAACCTCACAGCCCAGCTGCATTTCAGGGTCCTGCAGGGTGACTGAGCCCCCCTGCCTGCACCACAGTAATAACTCTCACTGCAAGCAGGGGATAAAATATTGGCTCCACAAGCACCAGCAAACATGTGATAGAAGGTAATAGAAAGCCTTGAGTCATCCATCATGGCAAGTTTAATAAAACCTCACCAGAGTGTGAGTCCTGGATAAATGATTACGGAACCTGCATCAATAGCTATCTCTCTTGAACATCAAACTGCCTTGTATTAGGGTTTTCTTAAAAAAAACCCCATCTGATTCCCTATCAACACAAAACCTTGATGGACAATATTATGTTCTTCCGTTTAGGCTGAAAGATCTGATCAGTCTGCACATATATTAAAAAGAGAATGAAGTTTTATTTCTATTCAGCAAATGCAGCGGGCTGCAGCAGGGACTGGCTCTGCTCTGAAGTGCCCGTTTTGGTGTTCATCAGCACCTTTCCAGTGGCACCAAAACGTGCTGTGAAATGCCATCCTGTTACTGCCCAGACCTTCCACTTCCCTTTGGAAACACTTTTTCAAGTAAAGGTGACCCTAATAAACAACCAAGAAGGGAAGGAAGGCCTTAACACACGAACTCGGTGCACTGGGAGGCCAGCTCTGGACGAAACGTGAGCCAGCAGTTCCTGGTTCAGGCTGGCAGTGACGTTGTAGTGCCTTAGATAACAGATTTATTTAAAATATTTATCCGCTGAGCTCGTTGCACGGGGTGAAATGGCAAACACAAGCCGGCACGCTGCAGCTCAGCACCACGGACAGCAGAAAGGGCGGCGCAGAGATCCGGCTCCGGCTGCCAGGCCCAGGGAGGAGTTGTTAGAAGAATGTGACAGAAATTAGCGAGAAATGCTGTATCTTTCCTTGATTTCTTTCCCTTGCCAGGAAACTTAACTCCAAAATTTATGAGGCAGTTCTAATAATAACAGCTGAACATAACTAGAAATGGCATTTTGAAGTGTGCCTAAGTAAATTTATTGAGAAAGACTAAAAGAAAATTAACTGGAAGATTTCATTTGGTCAGCTACAGCTTCCTATTTCAAGCAACGATATTTGATACATCTTTTATTCTGCTGAGAAGGTCCCTCCATGCCAATTCTCTACCAAATTATCATTAGCAGCATTATTTCTGTGTTTTCATCTAGTCCAGCAATTAGGAAAATCAACATTAGCACTAAGACAATTGCAGCTTTAAGTGACTTTGGCAGGACTGAAACTCAACATCATGTTTTTTGTATTGTAATGAATACTGAGAAATTGCACTGTGAAAAAAAGTGTCTTAAAGTGATTTGTGAAATAGAGAATGACCTTGGAAATGAGGTATTTGAGCAACTGATTAGTTTCTGTGGTGGGCTGATTCTGGCTGGACACCAAACCCTTGCCAAGCAAACAAGACACATTCTTGAGAAGGAAGATCAGCTGTGATGTGTCAGTACCTTGACAGGACTTTCTTTAACCTAATTTACTGGAGAAAGGGAGCAAGAACTGCGTGTCTGGCAGAGGAAGGCAAAGAAATCCTAACAGAACACTGATACATCACCGAGAACATTAACAGCACCCTGGAAATGGTAGAGACCTTGTATTTTGATTATCAAGAAATTAAGACTGGATTCCTTTGTGACATTTAAGAAATGCACAAGTGCCACCAAGCCAAATACAGAGGCAAGCAATCGAAATACAAAGGAAATAGATGGGATTGTGCCACTCCTATCCCTGTTGGGAAACAGAAAAACTCAGGTGCAGTGGGGTCAGGTTAATGCTCACTGGCATGAACATTTATAAATCCTTTAGCACAGCCAACACTCTCTTGTTACAGCGCAGCAGCAGTGCCATGGAACCATCCAGGGCAGGGACCTGGCAGCTGGGGGGGAACCCCTTCAAGAATTCCTTCAAACCAGGAGAGCCATCCCACGACGTTTTCTCTGTCCCTGCAGCTCTGGTCCCACCTGTCTCATCTGTCCCCTCGTACCTTCTGGAACCTTCTGGTACCTTCTGCAGCATCTCCATCTCCTGCCTCACTGTCCCCACGTACCTTCTGCAGCAGCTCCATCTCCTGCCTCACTGTCCCCACGTACCTTCTGCAGCAGCTCGATCTCCTGCTGTTTGGCGTTGAGAACAGCCAAGGCTTGCTCATGCTCCAACTCCAGCTGTTGCCGCCGCTCAGCAGCCTCTCGCATGTGCTGTGCCGGGGAGAAGGAGAAGTGTCAGGGCGCTGTGACAATCCCAGCTGCAGCCACACCAGCTGCCACAGCCAGGGATGCACAGGTTCCCTCCAGAGAAACCTCCCCAGCATCCCTGAGAGGCAGGAGGGGAACCAGATGGGGTTTGGACTCGCTCAGGACTTAGGGGCGTTCTGCCAAAGCCAATCTCAGGCATTTGGACATCGACCCCTCCCAGGATCCAGGGTCTGACACTGCCAGGAATGCGGCCTTGGGGATGCACAGGTGAGCAGGACCCATTTCACCCAGCAGGCCCACGCTTTTATGGGGCACTCTGCTGAAAAACTGAAGTGTGGAAAAAATTACCTTGACAGTTCCCTAAGTGCCTCTTTACCCAGGACATGCTGCTGGGATTTGTTTTGCAAATGCTGACCCAAAAGAAACAGCTTACCTCTGCTGATCTCTGCCTATTATCTACAGAAAATTAGACAGAACAAAACTAACGCAGGTGGATTTGGACAAAAGGGACTACACAGTGCTCAAAAACAACTTCTAAAGCATATTTGATGCTAATGACTCAAAGCAATATGAGAAAGGTTCCTGGGGAGAGCACAAGCTGAACAATGCCAAGATACTCTTTGCAGATAGAAATCTTTTTCATTACAGGTAATACCATTCCTCCAGCACCACTGTAACTTTCAAACACCCTTTTAATAAATGGGAGTTAGGCACGATCTCTCTCTAGATTCTGATCTCTTCCCTGGTGAAACTGGTATTAAAGATTTTTATTTTCCAAATTACGTGTTATTCCCATAATAGCCTCGGAGCAGAGGCACAGTGCTTTCAAAGCAGCACCGAGTTATTACACACAAACCTATTAGAGACCAGCACCTGGAAAAACAAATGCACGGCTAAAATTGACAAGAGCAGCCCAAAATACCTCTTATTGTGTACAAGAGAAAATTTTATCAGGCGTATTTCTAACCTGCAGTGAGCTGTTGTTACCTGCTCCACACTACTCACAGCACAGAGGGGAGCCAGGGAGGCTGACATCGCTCACTCTGGGTTTGTTTGCAAAAGAAGCAGAAATTTCTCCTTTGGCCTCTGTTTGGGATTTATTTATTTTTCGTCTGATTAAGAAGAACAACAACAACAACAACAAAATTTCCCACTCTGTAAGTTTTGACCCTCAACTACGGCTTCTTTCCTAGGAGTTTTGTGAGGATTTAGTGTTTTGCCTGTAGACATTTCTGCACTGCACACTGTCCAAAGTCCATGGGTGAGATCTGCTTTCAGTATTTTACAGCCACCAAGGAGAACGGCTCTGATTCTCACCTTACCGGAATGAGCATCCCCCATTAACAACTGGTGTTCCTCAGGGTTTAGATCAGCGTGAAGATGCGTTTAGCGGCTCAGCAGCCTCCACGTGGGCGATGCCAGGACGGGCCCACGCGGCTCCCAGGGACCCGGCCCTGCTGCCAGGGCAGAACCCGCGCACGGCGCCCAGCGGGGGCAGATCCCGTCCGCACCCCGGCGCCCAGCGGGGGCGGATCCCGTCCGCACCCCGGCTCCCAGCGGGAGCGGATCCCGTCCGCACCCCGGCGCCCAGCGGGAGCGGATCCCGTCCGCACCCCAGCGCGCTCGGCAGAGCCGCGGCACCTGCGCCCGCAGATGGGAGAGCACCGGCACAGGATGAATGGGAAACGCTGCCTGCACACATCAGAGAATCAGAACCTTCTGCACGAGAGGCACTGTGAACAGCCTCACAAGTCAGCTATTTCAGCAGTTCTTCCCTTTTCTGCTTTGTTGATACATGCTGAATTTCTCCAAAGAGAAACTGAAGTTCTTTTCAGACAGGGAAACTAGGCTAAATATTTCTCAAAACTTTTTTCCAATGGCTGGAAAGCTGCAAGCCATTTCTCCAAACCACTAATTTCCCGAGCATATGAGGACACACGTGAAATGCACAATGAACTGCATCTGCTTGGGCAGGGCTTGGTGCTAAAACGGAGCTGTAGGGCTTCAAGCCTGTTCAAGGTACTCTGCCAGCTCACAAGGGCTCTGCTCAGGAGGAGAGCACTGAACATGAAAAGCCAGGATCTCTGTATCCACCCGAGAATTTTTGTTTCAGAGAAGGAAAATTTTTGAAGAAGTTCCTAAGCAGAACAGTGAGATGTACAGAATGTAAAGGCCACAGGAATATTTTGTAGCCTGTGAGCCTGGCAGACACAGCTCTCTAAAGTAAAACATCTTGGCAGTTTGCTCACATTCCCATCCTCTCTTTCTCATTTTGACTTAAATAACTCCATGCAATTACTTATAAAGCATCAGGTAAAGGTCTCTAAACAGGTCTCTGTGCTGGTTTGAGGTCCCTTGTCAGTACCTGGTGTTCTGCATTGCACACATTCAATCAGAACCGAGAGGGACATTCCGTGCCCAGGTTTGCAATGCCCTCCCTGGCTGAGATCAGGGATAATGGACGAGCAGTGGAAGCACTGGATTGCTGGAATTTAGGATTTGTACACACCTTTAGGACCTGCTCTAAGTTCTCCAGCTTGGCTTGGAGCTGGTGTTTTCCCCTTACAGCCAAATCTCGTTCTTTGGTCACTCGGAGAAGGGTTTCTCGAAGGTGGTCATAGTCTGATTTTACCTAAAAAAAAAAAAATGGGGTTATTGCCCAAAGTGCTAATGAATGGAGGCAAAACTACACCTGACACAAATATTCCTGCATGGTAAAATGAAGAAAGGAAAAAGTTCAAAGGAAAGAGGAAAAAAGCACAAAAGCCCAAAAGGGAACGTTCACTGAGGAAGCTGAGGGTGTCTCACACGTGGAACATCTCTCAACAAGGACTGCGGTCTGCAACCAAACTGGAGTTACACCTAAGTCATGTCAGTTTAAATAAATACACTGTATCATGCACAGAGGAATGACAATCAAAACATTTCCTAATTCTCTGGATCTCAGGGGCCTCAGAGATGGGTGTGCTATATAAAGAGGCAGAGATCTAACTTTATATCTATATATATATATATAGATATAGATATAGATATATATATTACACCTCAAATTTACGTTTCTTCTGGACTCTTTTAAGTGTAAACTGCCTTCAGAATAAACTCAAATACACATGATCNGTGTAAACTGCCTTCAGAATAAACTCAAATACACATGATCAGCACACATGAAAACTTGAAATCTGTGTACCTACAATTCAAAAACAAGTATTCTTCTGCAAGAAACCCCTCGCTCTCCCTTAAAACATTTCTGTACAGAAGGTATTTAAAGGATCAGATACTCCTAAAGTCAGATTTGTTTCATGATTTAATTCCTTTGGTCCTGTGTTAACCAGTTCAGTATGATCAAGTCTTTTTATAGAGGATTTTGTGAATCATTGGTGATAGTGACCACTTCATAAACAGACACAGAAAACAAGAAAATACATTGAATTACTTTAGCCTGCAATGGAAAAGTTCTTTCTTTAATTCAGATCAGCTGAAAATTTCATTTCTTAGCCCTGTTCACTTTATGAGTTTGAGACCTGTACTGATGCATAGCAGGATTATTACAGCTTGTGTCAGATCAGAAACTGCATTTTTTACATTCAGAAAAAAATCAAGCAGGAATAAAAGACCTGGGTAAAAAAACCCCAACATTATTTTCACATACCATTCCCACTTTTCTGCAGTGTTCACAGAAGGTAAGAAAGCAATAACATTTCTAGTGAGCAGTGTTCCAAGCAGCATCTGCTTTCCTTTGCCACTGGAGCACAAACAAGGCTGGCAGGTCCCTGGCCAGGGAAAGGCAAAGCAGCCCAACGCTCGGGATTCAACCTTGGGCAGCTCCTGGTTCCTTCTGACTCCACTCCAGGAAGTGACCAGTGCCTTTCCC
>VZRQ01011009.1:82171-96399 GCA_013397975.1 Machaerirhynchus nigripectus
TAATTACTGTATTTTCAAAATTATTATTATTATTTTTAAAGAGCAAATTAAGCAATCTTGGACCTGGATATCTCTCCTGGCCATTTTCTAACGCAGTGTTTTGAACGCTGACTCAGCCCTTTTATTTGCCTTCTGGCTCCAGTTTGTTAACTTGCAGATTTTGCCATGGACCAAACAATGGAAATGGCTGCAGCCAGCCCTCACACTCAGCCCTGCAGAAGGGCTCTTTGGAGTGCAGTGGACTAGAAAAAAAGGGAGGAAAATGGAACAAATCATGTTTTCCACAAGAACTGATGCAATTATTGTCAACCTCAGGATTTTTTTTTTTTTCTGTGCACAGATTTTTTATTTTCCCCTCCGTTCTTTATAATGAAGGAAACTCTTAAACAATGGATTTTCAGAATCTATTAACTCCTGCATCCTCTGTATTGTACTGCCCTGCTCAGATCAGTCAGTGCATACTGTTGAGGAATAATGGGGTGGAAAAAGGAAACAGTGAGGTATCAGCATCACTGATGCAGTCCTGTTGCTGTCTGGGATTCTCAGCTCATTTCCTGGGCATTAATGAAGTGCAGTATTTTGAGCAAGTTACAAGAAGAGGTTACTTTTGTCAGACTTTAGTTCTCCCTGTCTCCAAAACAATTCATACCAACTGAGCACCTCTGGAAAGAACTTTTTTTAAACCCACCAGTCACCTTATTCTGATTTTTGGGAGCAAGGGAGCAGGGTACCCTTCTGCTCTGAGCTTCTCCCTGCTGGCAGGGAAGGGGCTCTCAGAGCAAACAGCTCTTATCAGGCTGCTGATGTAATTTTGGAAAGGGATGGATTAGAGACAGGTAGAACTGCAGATGTTTTATGCACCCCAGGATCTTTCATTTCAGATCCCAAGTGCCTTCCTAAATCAGCCAAAGCTCAGGAATACACCAATGACTCTGATAATTTCTCTGCTTTCTCTTCTGGCAGATCAACTTCTGAACAAGGTTTTGATTTTGAGTATTGGAAGGAACAGAACCAAATCTACCAAAGACCTTCTGTAATTACTGTTGTTACTTCCAGAAACCCTGATAGCTTTTAATATTTCTACAGGATATTCTTGCCAGGACTCTCTCCCATGAAGATCACGTATTACACAGAATGCTGTGACAGACACATTTATATAACCCATATGGCATCATAAAGCTTGATGAGACTATCATTTCCTTTTTCTTTTTTAGACAGCATTTGTTCTTAAACGTGACTTTGGTGCTCTCTCCAAGCAGGCTGCTTAAGAACATATGGGATATACATGAACTTGAATTACTCACGGAGCACATCAAAACATCAATGTTCCCAGTGGCAAAAACAGCTGACCTAAATAGAGTGCATCAGAAACAGCTCTAATTTCATGACAGAAACAGGGAACATTTTGACCCGTGATGCTCCTCTGTTCAATTCTCCAACCAGTTTATTTTGCATCCTCCATCTTCACGCTCTCTGAATGCGCCCTCATTGGAGTCAGTCTGAGGGCCAGGGTTCTGCCAAGTGCCCTCGGCTTCCTGAACACTTGCACAGAAAGCAGCTACTGAAAACCATGCCCAGGAAGCCACAATTTGTGTTCTTGGTGAAAAGCTCCATCGGCCTCATCATCCACCCCAGGCCTTTGCTCCAGGCACCAGAGACCCGCAGCTCCCCGAACTACTGGCATTGCTCAGGAAACATTGCTGAGGAAGTGCCATGAACACAGGGTGGGTTTAGGCACTGTGGAAACACATTCTGAGTGTATAAAGCCTGTTCTATTTCTATATTAAACACTAACTGGTTTGTACTCAGAGGAAAACAAGTCAGAGCCCAGTGCCACAGCAATCCCAGGGACACAAAGTCATCTCACAGCTACTCCACACCTGGAATACGATTTGTTTCACCTGGCAGAGTACCAAACCCACGTGAGTTAGGTACAATTTTAGCTTCAATGGCCTCCAAGGCAGCCAGCCTCATACCTACTCCCATCTAGAGTCAAATTTCAGCAAGCACATTGCACAAAAATGAGCAGTGGCTTCACCAGTGCCACATAACAACCCACGAGCACTCCTCCAGCCCCATGTGCTTGGATGAAGTTGGCCTGTTTTTCAGGCCAGCTCTCAAGGGTGAAAAAGAATAAATTAATTTAGTCAGGTTTTCCCCTTCAGGGCTGAGCCCTAACTCTGTCAGAATTCTGCTCCAACCTCCACATCCAAAGCTGCAGAGTTTCACACGTTCTGAACAATAAAATGCATCTAAACTGCACAATCTATCATCAGCCTCAGTGTGGGGCAAAAAACCTCAGAAAACCTCTCATGCAAGGAGGAAAACAAAAGGTTTGTTACCATTCAGGGTAGCGGCTAAGGTTACATATGGTTAAATTTGTTACAAGTGAGACAGAACTCTTAAAACAAGTTTGTGGTTGTATTGAGGCTGTGGTATGAGCTCAGTAGTGCAAATATCCAGAATGTTATTTGCACTGTGCCTTTTAATTTCTGTTACTTAATTCATTTAATTATATGAATGTATGTCATATATGGGAAGAAACAAGCACCCACAGAATGACAAATTCCAACACTACAAGAGTGGAAGGGAATTTTATTTCTAACTTCATGGCTAATGTGACAAATGCTGACCTCTGTATTTCAAACTGGTTTTAGTAGATTTTTTCATTGTACCTCAGGACAAACATTACCTGTAATAAAGCATTATCAGCCATGTAAGCTGTGCACTTGCTGATAGCAAGAGGACTCACAGTTTAATGTCGCCAAAGTACTGAGCCTTCCTTGCATTACTGATGCACGTTATTGTGTGTCAGCTAGAATATAAAATTGCCCAAGTGAGACTTTATCTTTATGTGCCTCGTGAGGTAAAGAGCAAAGGTAATGTGTAAACAACAATAAAGAGAAGAGAAACACATCAGGAAAGGGAGAAATTCGTAGACAGATGGATGAATAAAATTAAGTGATGCTATGATACACATGGCTTCCTCCTATCATAAAGCATTATAACTCTGCCCTTCCACATAAAGCCAATTTAAACTCGTCAGCAGCAGGAAACGTCAGGCCTGCTTTGACACCAGGTGCTGCACACAGAGCGCAGACCAAAGGCAGAGCCAGCTCTGAGCTGAGGTCATTGGCACTGCCCCGGGCCCTCATGGGTCCCTCTGTCCGGGCAGCTCGGCAGAGCCAGCTCTGAGCAGTGCCCGGGCCCTCATGGGTCCCTCTGTCCGGGCAGCTCCCCAGAGCCAGCTCTGAGCANGTCCGGGCAGCTCGGCAGAGCCAGCTCTGAACTGACTGGCAGTGCCCCTGGGCCCTCATCAGCCCCTCTGGCTGGGCAGCTCCCCAGAGCCAGCTCTGAACTGACTGGCAGTGCCCCTGGGCCCTCATCAGCCCCTCTGGCCGGGCAGCTCCCCAGAGCCAGCTCTGAACTGACTGGCAGTGCCCCTGGGCCCTCATCAGCCCCTCTGGCCGGGCAGCTCCCCAGAGCCAGCTCTGAACTGACTGGCAGTGCCCCTGGGCCCTCATCAGCCCCTCTGGCCGGGCAGCTCCCCAGAGCCAGCTCTGAACTGACTGGCAGTGCCCCTGGGCCCTCATCAGCCCCTCTGGCCGGGCAGCTCCCCAGAGCCAGCTCTGAACTGACTGGCAGTGCCCCTGGGCCCTCATCAGCCCCTCTGGCCGGGCAGCTCCCCAGAGCCAGCTCTGAACTGACTGGCAGTGCCCCTGGGCCCTCATCAGCCCCTCTGGCCGGGCAGCTCCCCAGAGCCAGCTCTGAACTGACTGGCAGTGCCCCTGGGCCCTCATCAGCCCCTCTGGCCGGGCAGCTCCCCAGAGCCAGCTCTGAACTGACTGGCAGTGCCCCTGGGCCCTCATCAGCCCCTCTGGCCGGGCAGCTCCCCAGAGCCAGCTCTGAACTGACTGGCAGTGCCCCTGGGCCCTCATCGGCCCCTCTGGCTGGGCAGCTCCTCAGAGCCAGCTCTGAGCAGTGCCCGGGCCCTCATCGGCCCCTCTGGCCGGGCAGCTCCCCAGAGCCAGCTCTGAGCAGTGCCCGGGCCCTCATCGGCCCCTCTGGCCGGGCAGCTTGGCAGCGGCCACGCCGTGCCCTGTGGCCGTCGGAGCTCCAAGAGGGGCTCTGGGCACAGCCCGTGGGGTAACCGCTCCTGGGACATGGATGAGGCTGCCCAGTGACTCACTGAAGCCCGGCAGAAATCCCAGATTGGAGTTTTACCTTTAGCTAAATGCAGCCCTGGAGAGTGGCCGGTTTGGGGTGTTTCCTGCCCTGGATGCCCAGGTGGTGAGGTGAGGCACACCAGCCTCTCCTGCTCCCAGCAGTCACCCCATGCAGGATGTGCCAGAGGTGAATTCACACTGCAGGCAGAGAGAGACCTTCCAGTCCCTAAGAAGCACAAGTAAGAACTGAGGAAGAACACTTAACTGTTACAAGAGTTTTTCTCTCAGGACCTGGGACAGCTGAGACTATTCCTTGTGGCAGGGGAAGTGACTGCTAAAGAGAGTTTGGGGTTTTTGCTGCTGGACAAGAGCCTTTCAACATTGTACTGAGAAATCTGAAATTGCAGTTTTAAGATGCACAAGGGTAGGAGAAAACCACAATTGACAGACAGGAATTTTTCAGAAAAAGAAGAGGATTTTGCAATCGAGTCTCCCCAAAATCACCAAAAAGAGTCTTTTACCAAAGCCTAATACCCATTCACAATACTAAGAAAATACACATCAGAGGAATGCTGCACCTCTCTGAAGCCCAGCAGCGCGTCTTGAATGTGCACCTGAAAATCACATTTGCTCCTAAGGCAATTTTTTGCCGTTGATTTTCGATTAAATTTGTTTCACGTTGTCACAGAGAAGCAGGCAAAGCAGAGACAAGTGACTGTGGGGTCTGCTTTCAGGCCGGCCCCTGTCGGGGCCCGAGCGAGCAGGCAGCCGGAGAGCCGGGCGTTACCTGGGCACGCTGCAGGGCGCGGGGGCACACGCTCGCATACCGAAGGCTCAGGCGCTTCCCCTCTGGCACAGCATCCTTCAGTTCATCCTCCTAGAACACAAGCAAGGAGTGTTACAGGCCATTCATCTCCATTACAGCACATCCTATTAAGCGCTTAAGGAAGCGGTGTTTCTGCATTCTTTGGTATTAACAAACTATTAGGAGCAATATGAGGCCCAGAGCCAAAGGCACGGAAGGTGCAGCAGCACCAGATTGATTTGCAGCTGCAGCCAGCTCTGCCATAAACCCCCGTGTTCTCAGCAGATGATCTGATTAAAGACGTGCAAGCAGAGATGACCTGGCTTCACAGGCCTGGTGCCTACAAAAGTAACAATGAACATCTCCCTGGGGGTGGAACGCAGAGCTCAGACCTGGCTGCCTCACCTCACTCGGGGAGGGAACAGGAAGAGAATCTACTCCCAGAAAATAAAGCCATTTAGGTGTCTAGAAAGCATTTTGAGGGCAAAAGCCAACAGCTGCAATGCATACTCATGTACACACTTTTACATTCAAGTATTTCACTGTACTTTTAATGCATATCTATTTATAATATGAGTAAACAGCCACATTCTAGTACAAACACTCAGAATCTATCTCTGTCCTACAGTGACAGGCAAGCCAGAAAGGAAGTCAAAAGGTGAGGAGCCTATGCTTAAAGATCAAGGAATTAACTACAGCGCCAGGAATATATCTTTATGGATTTAGACAGCAATACAAGCTGGAAAAAAAGAACAGTAAATAAAACTCAAATATATAGTCAAAGGTCAAACTAGCAGGGTGGAAAGGCTTTATCAGGTCACACAAATCCAAATAGATGGAGCTCAGGAAAAACCAGCAGCCTCCTCTGGTACTTCTGACTATTTTGTTTTTGCACAAGTTCCCAATGGTAGCTGCTGATTAAATCTAAAATTCAATTCCTTATCAAAGCTGGCAACAGTCATGCTGGGCAATCTGCAGCCTTTCCATCCTGCAGTGTGCATTACACCCTGTCTTCTGAAAACACTGCTTATTTTTGCCAAAAACTACATTAAGGTGGGCAACACTTGGCCCATTTTTGAGTGATTAGAAATAATTTATGATTTTGCACCACTAAATCCACACTATCAGCAATTCTGCTGAGGCCTAAAGAAAAACTGTTCAAGTAATGCTTTATCACAATTTGTCTTTCAAATTCTCAATATGAAAAAAAAAATAAATTGCCAATTTTTGATTTACCAATGCAAGCCCTAAAAATGGAATTTCAAGGTTATATTAAACGTTTTTCACGCTATTTGAAACAAAAAACTTGCTCTTTTAAACATACCTTTCTTAAATCAATTTCAAAACTTTCTGCATGCAAGATATTCACGTTTTTAATGGTGAACTAACCTTTCCAACGAACAAAAGTTGTTAAACTGTTTATTAAATTGTCTCCTAAGCCTCAGAGCCTGAGCATCAGGACCAGCACAGTATTACAGATTTCTGCCTAATGCCTCCTTGACCAACATCTAGGCAGGTGTGGCATTTGAATCTGACTGAAATTAACCTCCGGGTTCAAAACCGGAAAAAAAAAGCTCAGGAAAAAAAAAGCATTAAGGAACAAAGAGTTAGTGACTCAAAGGTTTTGGAGCAGTAACAGGTGGTAAAAACCAGAAACTGAGCCCAAGTCTTCTAAATTTTAGCCGAGTGTCTTCCAGAAGTGATCCAGGTCATCATTCCTGTCAGCTCAGAAATTCCATAAATTCTGGTTTCGCTGTGTTGACTGAGCCGCCTGTGGCAGCGTGGGCCCTGCAGCCGTGGCAGGAGCCGTGGCAGGCGCAGCCGCGGGGCCCAGCCCTGTCCCCGTGTGCCCCCGGGCAGGGCACCTGCACCCACCCCAGCCAGCAGCTGCCTGCTCTCAGAATGCCCCACCGCCAGCTCCTCCAGCTTCCAGAGGCTGCTCCTGGCCAAACGCACCTCTGGTACCTGTCACACCTCTCCTCTCTCACGTCTCCCCTCCCCGTGCCCGTGAAACACCCCCTGACTTTTGCAAAGGGTGCTCATCCGTCACTGCAGTTGGTGATTTTCTGTCTAATCCACTGACTTCAGCGGTGCTTCCCTTAACAATATCCGCCCCAATGGTTTCCAGATTCGTCCAACAGAAGTCTTCAGCAAAAAAAGACAGAAGTAAATCCCAGCTACCACAGAACTAAACTCCACTCAACAAGCAATTTGTGTGTTAAAACAGAGATCTGAAGTCATGTAGAGCAATGTCCTGGGAGAGACTTGGTTTTCTTCTTAGTAGGTGGGACAGTGCTGTGTTTTGGATTTAGGATGAGAATAATGATGATGTTTAGGTTGTTACTAAGTAGTGCTTACTCTAAACCAAGGAAGCTCCAGTTCCCCAAGCTCTGCCAGCGAGGAGGTGCCCAGGAACCTGGGAGGGAGCACAGCCACGGCAGCTGACCCCAGCTGGCCACAGGGATGCTCCACACCACAGAACACCGCACTTGGCACATGAACTGTGGGGAGCTGGCCAGGTGGGATCCTGGAAAAGCTTTGAAACTTCCAATACGCTTTAAGAGAGACAGGTGCCTTCTGAAAATCCCACTTGCTTGCACACAAAGGCCACCCCTCCTCACGATTAAATAAACAGAGTATTTTTCCATTTTCTGTCCTGCACTTGGCAGCGAGCACCGCGTGCATTAACAACAGGGCAACACTTCTCACTTGAGCTCTCACACCTGCCAGCTCCAAACAGAACCTCCGAGTCAACAGCAAGGAGAGGTCAGCAAACACAGGGCAGGCACCAGACGTGCCAGCCGGGCTGGCAGCAGCCTGGGGCCGGGCTGGCAGCAGCCTGGGGCCGGGCTGCTTGCCTCCAGCTCTCCCGCGAGTGCCAGGGATTCTCTGCTCCTGCCTTCCCCACTCCCAGCTCAGTAACTCTTCCAAAGTCTAATGGGGACAGGCAAGCAGGCACCACTCTGTTACTGCCCGGACCTGAGAGGAAATCCTGTGGGATTTCACAGTTCGCTTTGGAACTTGGCACGACTGGGGTTGTTAAACTTCTTGACAATAAAGCAGTTCCAGTCCAAAACACAAACCTGTGGAAAGCATTACCATGCACTCTCCCCTCATCCTTCCCAGTTTTCACTGAAACGGCTTCTGACTTCTTAATACAAATTTAATGAGAGTTTTGTCCTTTCTCTCCCTGGTGCCCTCTCTCCCTGTTCTCCATTTACTCACTGGATGTAACAATTCTGACAATATAATTGTGCCTCAGAAGCAACATCTCACTGGAGTCAGACGAGGTCTCCCATTTAACCTATGCAAATCAATCCACTGCAGCTGCCAGCAGAGACAAGGAGAGCGCAGGTTAAGAACTCATCAAGTCACTTAGTGCAAGACAGCATAAAGGCAAATGCTGGCCAAATTGAGCAGACTAAAGTGCAAGTGGAAAGGAAACAGCACTTCATGCTTCCAAATAAGCCTCCTGCCCACCTCCAGAGGCTTGACATTGGGTTTCAGTGATTAGCTGCACAGTCTGTCACCCCCTTTCTCACGATGTTGCTACACAATGCTCATTAAAAAAAAAAAATCAAGGGCTTGAAGCAATTTAATTACTAGTCTTGCAGGAATCCAAAAATGAATGTGGAAAATTAACTATAAGAAAATAAGCAACAGAATCTGCTTGTAGAACAATTTCACTTTCCCCCAGGGAAAAAAACCTGATAATATTGTCCCAGATCAGCCTCAACAAGCCACAGAACCAACAAAACCCAAACTTCTCCTGGTGGACATGGGCAGAACTTGCACAGAGCTTGTACTCCTCCTGCTGAAGCTTTTTTAGCAAGTTGAAGACAAGAAGCATGACCCAGACTTACACCCCCCACACACGTGCTGACACCTCGCTCACGCTGCATTCGTGGCAGGACCACGGGCAGCACAATTTGCAAAAAGAATCTGAAATGCCTTGAGCGTGTCAGACAAAATTCCAACCAGCAGGGATATTTCCTGCCGGATGTAAGGAATGCTCCAGGCACTCTCAGCTCAGATGGGCATTTTGATTTAAGAAAACAACACTAAGCACGATCTGCAGAGTGAACCCCAGCAGAGAACTGACAGCCCTCCCAAAGGTACACCGACAGCAGGGCCCCCGGTGTGCTGGGTTCTGGGGGTGCCCAGAGCACAGAGTTAAAGGCTCACACACCAGCACACACTTCACAAAACATGAGACCATTCACAAAGAAACAGCTGTGAAAAATTCACTATAAGAGATATTAAAAATAAACTGTGTTACCTTATAGATAAGTTGCATCTCTTAAAGTGCAGAAATGGAGGCATAAATGTGTGTTCGTAACAGAGCAAAAGTGACAAATCTCCTATGGATGTGAGGACTGACTAAAAAAATTCACGGTGGGAGGATGGCTTCGGTAGATTTAATGCAATCTGACACCACTGTCTGGGTAACAAGGTTCTACATCGCCTGGAGAAAGGCATCTGTTGCCCTGTGTGCTAGTTAGCTCATCCATCAATTATTTTTGTTTAAAAAATCGTATACACTATTCATTTATTTGTAGCTCTTTTTCTTTGGGAATTGCTGCTGCCAGTAACCCGGAACGGCTGCGTTGGAACATTCTGATCATAATCCCCTGTGATAGCTCCCTGTTTGGATGGTACACGAATAGATCCACCCAAGAGCAAAGGGAAAACCTGGAGTCTGCAGGTACGTAAAAAGAAGAAAATTAAGAATCTTCTGATCTTTTCTCATGTATTTGAGCCCTGTAAATGACTCACTTCAAAGGTCAGGTTCATCACCTGCAGTTCACTTTTTATTTCTTCCGAGAGCTGGATTTCAAAGGCAAAGCTGACTCATCCTCAATAGTACAACTACAGAACCTCCCCGTGGCCAGCAGAGCCGGGCTGAGAGGCACAGCCTGTACAACAAACTGCCTTTTAATCCCTTCTGATCCTGTCTTTGCAATTAGTAACTGGATAATGCAAGAAATTATTCATTCTGCATAATTCTGACCATGAACCACAGAGCACTGGGCGAGGTGGAGCTGAGGCAGGCAGAGAGAAGTGGCTTTCACGAGAGCTGCTGCTGCTCTGCTCCTGCCACTCAAGGCTCCGACACTTCTGCTCTGCCTGGCGCTCCTGGTGCACGTCAGCAAGAGACAAGTGGCACCAAGCACGATGCTGAGTGTCCCCTCCCTGTCCCATGAAGGGAGCTCTGTGCAGCACTGGCTGCCACAGGTACCAACCTCCACAGTTGGAAAGCTGCACTCTTAATAAATTACATTTTATAAGTTAGTGGAAAACTATCAAATACAACGACAAATAAACAAACAAGATAGTCTTACTTTTTTTAGATGCTTTACTATTCCCATTTGATCCTTCCTCTCAATGGCCAGGGTGAAGCACATGTTAGCAAGTAGCACAGGAAAGTAGTTGGACATTTTATGACGTTAACATTAAAACCTAAGGAGTTCCTACAGAGAACACTAACAGACATCAGCGTTTTCCACTGCCACTCTTAAGGTAAGAACTCCTCAGAAACGCTTGCATTTTAAATAAAATCACTTCACAATTGGATTTCCTTCGTTTTAAAAATAGGAACTTTTCCATACAAATTATACTTTGTTCTAACAAAGGAAAACAAATGCAGCTTTACCTCTCTAATCAGCAGGCTGAATTTAGCATAAGAAACGCTATATAAAAATAGCACTTCTTAAAAAGCACTGCTAAGTCAGGGACACAGGAACAGCAGCCGTTTATTGGCCTTGGAGATCACCCGTGCCTTGGCTCCATAGCAACTGGGAGCAGATGTTATGGAGGAAACACAAACAATTCATTCTCGGGGTTGTTTCTCACTTCAATAAAACTCTGGAGATAACAAGCCTTGCACGACCAACTCATTCCATTCACACTCTGCTTGCCCATTCCTCTGAAGCATTATCTCCATCCCAGGGCACATCAAACACCAGATTCCCCTATTTTAGGATCACACGGAACCGTATTTGATTTGCTGCTGCTCAGACTGTGGCCATCACTCAGAGCTGTTCATCACAGTCTCTACCTTATTTTCTTCACCTTATTTCCACTTCTCCATCTTATTTTTCGATTTCTTCACTTCTCCATGTAATTGTCTTCACCTCTGGCACATACTGTAGACATGACAAGACCCTCTTAACTCTTTTAAACATGAAAATGGGTAAAGCAGTAACTTTAGATGTATCTAAATGCAGTGGTCAGCAGCCATTCCAGCTGCAGCTCTTTGCAGTGAATCACCAAATATGCAAGTTCTCCTCAAGACATTACTTTTGGACTTTATACCTACCATTGCTGAAGGAAGGGTAGTATTAGAAAGCTAATTAATTTGATTTGTGGGCTGAAGAAAAATCAGCATTTTCTTAGGGGCTTTTCTTTCATTTATTTTTACACTCTCTTCTCAACACATTAAAATAATCTGTGTATCCGAAATACTGAGGGTCAAATTCTCCTTTGCCATGGCATAGTCCTGCTTCCTTCAGGGAGAAATTATACCCAAGGGAAAGGAAAATTATCCACTGCTAAGGGAGAAAGGAATGAGCAACGTCCCTGCTCCTGTGTAAAGGCACAAAGGAAACACAGTGTGGCTTAAACATTAACTCCATTTGCCAGCTGGTACCAAGCTGGCCCAGCCTGAAGGGGATATTCCCCGCTGTCCCCTGAACAAGTATTTTCTTTTTGTCTTACCTTCATCCTCCATATCTTTTGTTTCAATTGGCAGTAAATTGTTCTTCTGCCTCGAGACCAGAGGATGAGCTAAAGATCTCAGTTCTGTGGGTCACACCGAACATTACACCAAGTATATAAAAATAATTAAAATGCAGAGAGGGGTTTTAGTGGTTCCTGCACGTGCATGAATTCCCACTCACACTTGGTGATAATTCATTAGAAACTTCTTCTCCACACTTTCCACTCACTTCAGTTTCTCTAGTGGCAGAACAAACGAGAAAATCATCGGCTAAAAAACACGAACAAAGTTGTTCTGAGCAGCTCTGGAGCTCACCAGGGACGAGGCTACAACTGAAGCATCCTCTCATCAGCTACCTCCAGACACGTTCAGGTTCCCTTTTGCTGAGCAGCAGAAGACAGGCAGAGGAGGGATGGGCAGCAGTGGGAGCTGGGGGTGTCCCTGCAGGTCCCCCGGGTCCCTCTGTGCTCCACTGAAACACCCACAGAGGAGGGATGGGCGGCAGTGGGAGCTGGGGGTGTCCCTGCAGGTCCCCCGGGTCCCTCTGTGCTCCACTGAAACACCCACAGAGGAGGGATGGGCGGCAGTGGGAGCTGGGGGTGGCCCTGCAGGTCCCCCGGGTCCCTCTGTGCTCCCCTCACGCTGCCTCTCCATCTCCAGGGCTGAGGGACCTCCCCAGCCCTGACTAAACTGCCACCACCACCGTGCTGCTCCTCCCAGCAGACATTTCTCACCCTCACTGAAACACAGCAAGCCGTTTCTCCATCTATTTCAACGCATCATCTCAGTGCAATTAGTCAGATCAGCTTTCACAAATATTTCTCGAAAAGCTTTCCTTTTTGTCATGCACAAAGAGCAGAGAACAGCAAACAAGATCAACTGTTGTCATGGCAACATCATGCCCCAGCAGGTGAAAAATTCAGTCTTGTGGCACTAAAAAAGGATGAAACGTACTGAACCCAAGCATAACATCAACCACGGCTCAAAAGCTTCGTGTTTTTTTTCAAAGATTGGCAGATTTTTTAGCAACAAATGTAGAGATGCAAATGTTAAAAACCCCCATGTGAACTCTGCTGACATCAGTAATTATTCCACTGTCTCAGAGTAATTTCATGAGGCAGAAACTTACATTAATATGTTGCATAATTTTGGAAATCTCTATGAGAAGTTTAGCCCAACTTTTAGAAGTTATAAGTGACTTGAAAACAGGGGGCCATTTTTCATTTCAAGACAGACACAAGACAAATATGCTGAATAATTTCAAGGATTAGGTGCCAGAAGCGTCATTCAGAAACAGCTCTTCATGCTCCAGAAATTCTGCTTTCAGACCAGATAATGTTACAGCCTTCAAATAAGACTGTACGATAAATTTTTCATCTTCTGTGAAGCTAAGGTGGTACACAGAAACACTAAACAAATTTATGAGTAAAGCAAAGTATTTGGGGCCAATGCTTCCCCTGCACAGTGTTTTTAAGGAAAGCTGTACAGAACATACATTGGTCCTTCTATGGTCCAACCAAAACTCCCTTAACTAAAATTGTCTGCAAGTAAGTACCCACCTCAAAACACTTCCCTGCCATTTAAATTGGGGGTTGCTGATTGTGGATTCCTCTCCTGGTTGCAGACATCCCCAAAAAGTTGGGCAAGTAACCAGCAAAGAACTCTTTGGAGAAGTTGTCTTAAAATCACAGAGTCACAGAACATTCTGAGCTGGAAGGGGCCCACAGATGACCCGGCTGGCACTGAACAACAGTGTTAAAGCAGAGTCAGACACGTCACACAAGCACACAAGTCTTTCAGAACTACCTCAGATTCTTATTTCACTGCCATGAATCTGTTCTCCATCTCTGTAGTTTATCAGGACAATATTCAAGGCGTTTTTGAGGATATATTTTTGAGGACAAAATACTTGGTGTTAATACATCCTAAGAAACAACACAAAATCTAAACAACATATTTTACATTTTACTTTTTCTTATCTCCTCTTTCCTAAGGCCCCATTAGTGCAGCCAGGCAGGTATCTGTGTGCTCTTCTGCTTGGTATGAAGCTGAGAGAAAACTAAACCATCAAGGCCCCAATTCAGAGATGGAAGCAGCTGCTTAAGATCAGTGGAAGGGTGCAGTGATTTATCTGACCCCCTGAGCATTCTCCCCTTCGTTAAACCTGACACAAATCCAGAGTCCTGACTGCTTTCCGCGGGGCAGAAAGCCCCCGGCCAGACCTCTGCACTAAGGTCACGACAGACTCATTTCTTCACTATTTCTCACTCTCAGCAAATGCACTCTGGCACCACCAGCGAATCTCGGATCAGCCCCGGTGTGACTGCTGGGGTGAGCACCGCCCGCGGTCCCGGAGCATCGCTGCTGCCCTGCTCGGGACTGCGCGCGGCAGCGCTGCCTGGATCCGCCAGCTACCGAGAGCAGCGAGCGCGCCCGTCCTCCCTCCTCATCCTCCTTCCTCGTCCTCCCTCTTTATCATCCTTCCTCATCCTCCCTCCTCACCATCCTTCCTCATCCTCCCTCCTTATCATCCTTCCTC